>UELX01000829.1:0-59439 GCA_900480035.1 Eupelmus urozonus
ACTGCAAATTCCACACTCGGTCTAAAAAAGCTCACTTTTAGCCCTTGGTACATAATATACTATTTTGTCTATTTGTTTATTTTGTTTATTTCTCGAACTCTATTGCGGGCTGATCATTCAAAAAAGCAGCATTATTGAACGGTTTTATTATTTGAATCCCATAGTTTAAACTTTTTATATTAGGAAATTCGAAAAAGCCATTTTTTTAACTTAACTGGATAAAGCTTAATTCTGGTGAAGATTATAAACAAAAAATTTTATGCAAAAATTTTCTGTTAAATAAAAGTATTGTAATTCTATAAAATTTTGTAACTGTAATCGTGACAATAAGCTATTTGTATCAAACTTACACATCACTATGAGTAGTATAGACTTGATGAGTCAAAGCTTCTATTGCCATCCATTTTAAAGGAAGCTTTCTGTCACTTTGTTTTTTATAGACATTTTCTTGATAAATATCTCGACTCAAACCAAAGTCAGAAATTTTGACAGTTCTATCGGAGCAAACAAGAACATTACGAGCAGCTAAATCGCGATGTACGATCCGATTCGATGACAAAAATTCCTAAAGAACATTAAAAAATTATTTTTATTCGAATTATTATAAAAAAGGAACAAAATATATCTTTCCCGTAAGAGCAATAAAGAGATATTACTCCTATATAGAAAAAATAATGACATAGAATAGAGTAAAACTTACCATGCCCGTGGCTACTTGTCGGGCAAAGTTTAACAAATCTTCTGGTTTTAAACTGTCTTCAGCCACGTTTTCTGAAATAATTATGCAATAGTTTTAAAATGTAGAAGAATATGTAGTAAAGATACACATATTGAGAATTTAATTTTTTTTTAAACTTAAAGAAACAAAATAAAAAAATATTATTTTAATGGCATTCAAATGCACTTATTCATTACAGTAATACAAATATTCCAAAATTTTTTCTTATTTCATTCTGTATATTTTAAATTTGAAAAATGGCTGACAATTCATTTGCATGTAGCTTTCTCAAAATTAGTTTGTCCTCGTATATATTCTAATTTTTTTTTTACACATATGATATGAAATTACCTTGTTGAATATCATATGAGCGGTTATTTACAACACAAATAAAATTTCTGCTTATATCTTGTTGAACTGCAATAAAATAATAGTATTTTACAATTATAATAAATATTATTGAATGAACTTTTGTAAACAGAAGAAATACCTGTAGTTGTAGACCACTTTATATTCTTAAAAATTGTTGTCATTCTTTCTTCTAAAATCTAAAAATAATTATTCCTTTTAAATTACTACATATTTTAATTTATATTCATATTTAATTTTTGTATTATTTTACAATTACCGTTCTCAAATATGTCTGCAAGTCACCTTTGCTACAATATTCAACGATAAGCAATGGATTCTTATCTAAAGTACAACATCCAATTATAGAAACAATATTTCTATGATTTCCAGTAGATTTCATTAATGAAATTTCCCGATGAAAATTTCTAATATCTTCTGAACTTGCATCTTCTGAAAAATTGATAGAATGGTTTTTTAGAAAATCAAATGTACAAAAATTTTAATATTTTTCTTTTTAAATTTGTTTATCTAACCGATTAAACATTATTTGTAAATACTGCCCTAATGTAAAAGATAATATTAAAACTAATTAGAAATGGATTTTCAATTTTCAAACATCGGTGTTTTGCATAATCGATTAATGTCAAGAAAACACTACATTCTATAATGTTAATTTTATTACCTCTCAGCATTTTAACAGCGACGTTGATTGTTTTTTTCTGATCATCTTGTAAAGTAGCCAATTTAACAATTCCACTAAAACCAGTACCTAAAACTTTTTTGATAGACAAACGATCTATTTGGATTTCAAATTTGTCTCTTGGTTTGTTTTCATCACTGTCATATGTTGATGATTTTAAAGGACTTTTTAGATCTTCAAGTGCATAATTTTTCTTATTGATATTCTAAAGTTTAAAGAAATAAATATATAATAAATCGTAAAAAAGTTGGAAAAGGAGTCTGATCAATAGAATATTTTTTATTTAAATTTGATTATTAATTTTAAACTTGAAAATTTAGAATCACGCATTTTATAATTTTATAAAGAATTAAAATGAAACAATACTTAGATCGCTAAAAATAACAATTTTCTAAAGTAAATAATTGAACAATTCTAAAATACACTCTATTTAGATGAACTTCTAAATATATAACACTTAAATAAAAAGCATTCTAAAAATTCCCTTTTTTCTTTTTTTTTTTCAATAACATTTTACTAAAATACAATTATTCAAGCTTACCTCAAAAAAGCTGTACCGACATGCTTGGCTTTTTACGTGATTATAGCGGCAGTACGTATAAGTGATAGTCAGGGCTACCGCAAGAGTTATTAGAGTTGAAATAGCAACTATAACTTCAACGCCCACTAAAAATATTTAAAGTAGTTTGTGTAATTTTTTTAATTAAATTATATCTTATCCACTATAAAAATTTCATAATAATTTGATCATTTGGTTACTATAAAGTATACTGAGATTAATTTACAATTAAAATGATAAAAATTCTCAGAACTATTTTTGTATTTTTGCCTTTTTTAGGTGTTTTTCTATTAGTTTAGGAACTGTGAATACAAAACTAATGCTTCGAAAAACACCAAAATTCAATGAATATGAACACATAGTTTATATATTGTATTAATGTGTAAAAGAAAAAATAATTATTTATACCCATTGACTGTTCAACTCTTGTAAATAATTTCCATTGAACACTTGTTCCGCCCTCAGATTCAGCAATTACACTAATTCTGTATTGGTAACTTAATTCAACTTTTGGGATGTGCACTGCACTCTGATTCTAAAATCAAATTATTTTCCATTATTACTATTAACAAATTAGGATATTTAATGAAAATTTATTAATTCTTACTCCGGCAATAGTGATTTCAACGCTGCAGTTTTCACAATCTATTGGTTCAACTACTACGGTGTAATTCTCAGGTGTTAATTCAGGTTCAAGCCATGATATATCAAATCCAATTGAAATTTTGTTTGATTGAAAACTAACGATTTGTATTCCTGTTACTGGTGGAGGAGCTGATAAAAATTATGTTATTGATTATAAAATAAGTTTTAAAGATATTTACAAAAAAATATTTTAATTTAGCTAGATTAAGAGAGAAGATTCACTGATAATTGAAGCTTTCTTTGGAAGAAGGGCATATAAACAATTTAAATGAAATGGGCTATATGCCCTTTTTTAAAGAACGCTTCAAAAAAATATTTTTTTCCAACTGACATTTTTACAAAGATTTTTGTTTAAATAATAACCGCATTGTAAAGGCAGAAACTTATAAAGTCCGATAACTTTTATCGGATTTCATATGTACATTTCTACTATTTCGCGCACAAATCTTCTGACTGTTATCTAGATTTTTCAATTGGGATACGTACTGCAAATATTTAAATCGTGATGTACATCTAAACAAGATGGTGTAATAAATGTTAAAGTTACATTTTTACTTTGCTGAGCGCCTATTTCATTTCTTGATATAACATAAATAGTATTATTCGTATCATATTTTAGATGATTTAATTTTAAATTATATTCACGAATCTGAAAAATAGAGTAGTAATTAGTAAATGCAATTAGTATTTTATTTTAAGCAACTAGATATTACTATATTTGGCAGACCTTACCGCATCTAGTTGATACTGATATAAGTTATGTTCTTCTCCCCAAAGTATTACATTATACAAACAATTGAGATCTACAGAAATGTATATATTTTATCTATTTGTATTTTATATATTTGTATACAATTTTGACTAAATTAATAATTGGAATTTTATAATAAAGCTCTGCATACAAATCGCTATTCGTATAAGGCGATTATCTCTTTATTTTGCATAATTAAAAGAGTTAAAATATATCAATATTTTTATTTAAAAATATTAAATAAGTATTTTAAACATGTCAACTACTACACTTTTTTAATTTGCTTCTTATAAAAAAATGCTTATAAAAATAAATAAGAAGAATATTTTACTTTACCATCAGCTGGTATAATTTTTAAGTAAGCTTGCATATACTCTGGTTTTTCTTTATTTATTTCAATATTATCTATAGTTACATTTTTGACGGCATTTGGAATGTAGTTTTCTGTAAATAAAATAATATATATAACTAAAACAATATCTATACAAATATAGTATACATTTAATTTATTAAGAAAGAAAATGCTTATAAAAATCTTTTATATCCAATCGTAAATATATGTTTTAAAATATTTACGAAATTTTAAAGCAATATATATTACAATATCACTAATATTTTACCTTTATTTGTCGTAAACCATTGCGTTGTTTCAGGTAAACTTATGCCTTGTGATGTAATTTTACGAATACGAAATTGGTATGGAGTTTTAGGTTTTAAATTTGGAAATTCAATAATAGTATCGTTATTCTAAAAAAGATGAATAATAATAAATATATAAATATTGTTATAAAGAATCATCTTTTCTCTTATCGACTTACTATTACTGGAAATGTCCAAGTTTTATTAAATTTATTCCTAGCGCTAATTATGTGAGTTCCAGGTTTATGTTTCAGCACTAAACGATTAACATCTTTACACTGAAGATTTATATTAGCATCAGGCAAATCCTGTACAAATGCAATCCCTACAAGATATAAATTAAACATTTAAATTATATAAAAAAGAACTCGCTGATACCACTGCTATAATAATTAAAGCTTTTTTCTTATATTTCATTTAACTTCTTTTATTACAAAATCAATGCAAAATCAATACAAAATAAGTTTGGAAACATTTAATTATTTTAAAAAAATTTTCATGGGTTTAAAAAAGAGAAACATAAATCAAATAATTATAATAATGATCGCATTATTATAATTATAATGACATAATATAATATATAAGGTATCAACTCCCCCTGGGAATAATTTGACCGCGTGTTCATGTGCTATTATAAACGTTACAGCATAGAACCTGTTAATTCTTACAATTTCTTACATACTCTTTATACTGAATACTTATTTACAATACACGTCTTACTAGATTTAATACATTAATTATTAATTAAACTTCATTAGAGTCAAAAAGCAGACGTTTATTTATTTAAACATAAATATTTAAATTTATACAATATAATACGTACATCTTTTAAGCAAATATTTTTGTAAATACCATGAAGTGAAATACTTCTAAAATAGAATGCTTTTTTTTTAATACTTACTTGTTGCATTTTTAGCAGACTCTTTACATTTTGTACTACATTGTTCCTGGAATTTATAATTTTTAAATATTACATGAAATTATAACATAAATATAATTTAAAAAAATGTACATACGTAATTAAAATGTTTTTAAGTGATATATACTAATCATAGTAAAATTAATACCAAATAAACCAATGTTCTAAGCTAATTTTTCCAAATAAATTAATAAATTAACTTATCCCATCCAATTTATGGTTACAATCGTAAATCTTATTAAAGTATATAAAAAGAAAATAATTTCATTATTTTATTAATTATTATTGAAATTAAAAGTTTTCTTATTTTTAATACTTTATTTTATCAAAACTGATAGGAACTGTTATTTTCTAAAATATGAAATTAAGGTAAAAGTACCATTAGTGGAACAAATAAGAATGAATTTTAAAGTTTATGTAAAATAATTATTTACAATCTAATAAACTTCAAAATAGAAATTGTTTTGATTAGTCCAACTCTTTTAATTAAAATTATAAACGCTTCAGATAGTCTTAAAACGTTTTATTCATAAAATATCAACAAAATAAAATAAATTAAATTGTCCATATTGTGGAATGGGTTTTTCATACTATGTACCCCTATTCCAGTTTTGCTGTACCTATAGTGGAATGGATTTTATAACATTTAAAAACTATATATTTACACTTTGGTATAAATATTAATCTAATAAAGCTCTATTTTTATCTAACTGTAACAGAAAAATCACCCTTAACCTCTAGAGATCTGGAAAGTCTCATAAAAGATGCTTCCTGAGATCCGAACTTTCATGCATTCGAACCCAAGAAGCCTTTCCAATTTCTGACAGAAAAAAAATTCCCGAAATTCCGCCAGTCTAAGGATTAAAACGTAATATTTAATTTTTTGTAATTTCTTCAATTTGTTCTTGTAATTTCTTTTTTCTTCAGTAATTCTTTTTTTCTTGTAGTTTTTTCTTTTTCGCAGCTTCTTCTTTTATTTCTTGTTTTTTTTCCCTTTTTTATTTCTTGCGCCCATCAGATATCAGCAGTTCCAGGTACGGACTTTTTGGCCTTACCTTTTGCTACTAATTTTAATTTGTTCTTCTTAGGCAAATACTTCATGGGCAGTGAAAAAGTTTCAACAAAGTTTTTATTGACTGGTCTACTTACTGTACTGAATTTTAAATTAAAAATCTGTTATTATGTAGCTGCATTTAGAATAAATATATACTAACGTTGGCTTCTACTGCAGTGTTGAGGTACTCGATGGGTTACGTTGGAGGGACGTTTGAAGACGTCTGGTCGGTTTTCTTTAAACAGTGTTAGTCATTCTAAACTTTTGATGTAGTTTTATAATAAATCTGATTTCGTAACAGGGAGTCTTCTATCTGCACTGTAAGTAATCCAATGAATTATTTATTCTTCTTTTTTTGCAGAAAGTACAGTAGCGGAACCTTTTTCGTAACTCCTCTTTGGATTGCTAAACATTCTAAAAAGTGTAGTTTGTGACACTTGATATGTTAGAGTAGCTTTTTAATAGCTAAAACCCTTTTCTCTTTTAGATTTTTTTTTTCAGCTGCGCACATACTAATGCTCTTGAGTGCTCAAGCAGTCATAAAATTTGCAGATTACTATAGATAACTATTAGATTCTTGTACGATTCATGGCTGTCTTGATATTTTCTTAATGCTTTGTAATATATACGAATTACCAACATAATTTTATACTTTATATACTTTTTAGGAGGAAAACGAGCGATAAATTCCTAAGTACTCCGCACATTTTACTTTCCGTACAAGCGATGACAAGGGGCTAACGGCAAAGTGGAACGCCAAAATATTTTATTCCACCATATAGAAAATTGAAAAATCGATGATGCACGTAAAAAGGAATATTCAAATAAAAATATATTAAAGCAATAAACTTATAAAAATTAAATTTCGCTTAGTAGAAGCAACATACACACAGTTGAAAAACATAAAAGTTAATTAAACTTCTTAAATTCAACTAAATAAGTTAAAAACTAAAGGTACGATTCCAACATACTTTTGTGTAGGAAATGAAGTCGGTACCCGAATTTACAAAGAACTTAACTTCTATAATTTTTTTTTAATACTAAACAATAACTGCTACAATTAATTATGCATAAAAACAAAGTTGAGAACTTTAAGATAATTATATATTTTTTCATAATTGTATATATTTCATTATATTTCTGTAATGTAAACTTTATAAAATCTATTCCACTCATATTCACTATTGATGCTTTTACCTTACTACGAAAAACAAGATGATTTAAATGTACAAAATATGCAAGACATGCTGATTTAATACTATTTGCAATGTATCAAAGACACATATCAAAGTAAAGGGCTATGAATACACAACTAAACGATTTACATTTTTCACTTTTAAAGTTTTTATTTGAATTTAAACTATTAACTTTTTGAGATTTTATATTTGTTTAATCTTATCTAAAATTTTTATTAAATTTGACAGTGAATAATGATTTGAAAACTGAATAGTGAAAATTTCCTTATCAAAATTTTATTTAAATAAAAAATAGTTTATTAGTTTGCAGTTGTTTTAATTGTAACCATTAGCTATTTGATATCTAATAATAGTAGCTAGTTTTGTAAATTATTAAATCGTAATCAAGATAAAAAATTGCTACAATTGAAAAATTCTACTAGATATAATGATCATACTAGAATGAAATTGATGTAAGAAATGAAATGTATAATAAAAGACGTCAAATCCGTCAAAATGAGTAGTCTCTTTGATCTCTCACTGATACTATGATACATATGATCCAAATACAGACTCAGATGTGCGAGTCAGATAAGTGCGCCATATGGCATTATTTCGATACTATGAGGGTCAAAATCAGATTTAATTAATGTTATTATATCTATATATATATATATATGGAACTAAACTAAAAATTCTTTCACTTTTAAAATTTTTTATTTTAATAAAAGACATAAAATGGATTCTTTAAAATACGCCATGTTTCTTTTTAAGTGTGATGAATAGCTTAATTTTAATTGAACACCTGTTCAATTATTACGACGTGATAACAGCATGAACTTTGCAACACTATCCGACGTAAATTTTCAAGTAAGGGAATACGCAGAAACCGTAATAGTTGTAAAATTTAGTTTAAAAAAATTGTATATTTATTTAAAATTTCACTAAAAAAAATATCGATTTAAATATTCGCACCTTTTTAAATTGTTTAGTCAATTATTACCGTATTTTTTATTTTTAGTTTTATCATTTAAAAAGATACAAAAAACAAAAATGAAATAAAAAATTAATAAAATTGCTATATCTTACGTCTGCACAATTGTCTATGCATAATACAACAGGTAATAAATCTTCAATCTCTTGAGTTCTGACGAATAATATTCCAAAATGTAGCAGCAATAATAGTAAAAAACTCTTCATATTCGGCTTCAGAGACGAGAATACTTGGAAGTTTGTCGATGAGACAGTAATACTGTTTCTTGAAAGAATTTTTATAAACTGAATCGAATTTTCGTTTCTTTCTCGAACGACGCGACAATCGTATAAATAATTCGCACATATATTTTACGAAACTAACCGAAATATTTTATAAGCGTACATCGCAGTCGGCGCATCACTGGTTTACGAATGCTTTAAATCTTGATTCTTTCACAACTCGATCAGTGCCAGGTGTTCTCATGTATTTATACGTTATACCTATATCTGAATACATATCTACAGGGAACAATATGTTTAGCTCTGTTTTATTGTCACCGCAGACTTTGTCAAGCACATCCATACACATTATTTGTAGTTATTTTAAATCTTTTATTTAATATACAAAATTAAATTTTAATCAAGTATACAAGTGCGTAATCCATTAATATTACTATTTTATATAAGTGCGCATTTTGACCCTTTTTAAACTATTGACTTATTATTATCTATGACTTTTAGAAATTTTCGAAAATTTTAAAATATCGCCCGTAATTGACCGGTCAAATAACGAACCCTGTATTTCCGACTATTTTTTTACCTTATAAAAATACCTGCGATTATTCACTATACACCCTATATTTAATAAGCAAACTATCTTGAATTCCATAATTTCGTGTTTTTATTCAATTTTATTGAAGTGTTAAATTAGTTTGACAAATAGCCTAAATTATTTATTTCGCAAACTTTCAAATACGGTGTTTGTTATTATTTAAGCGATGTACAAATTTATATATAACAAATAAGTTTTACATTAAATATTTTTTTTTATACCACAAAGTTTCAAAAATGTTGAAAATGGTTCCTATTGAATACATGGTTTAATTTGATTAAAAAAAAATGTATTTTCAAACATTTCTTTTTAAATATATCTATTCTATAAATATAGTATTCGAAATATATCTTTAAAAAACGTGTGCAAAAGTAAAATAATCGAATTAATATATTATTACATATAAGTTTAACCGAGCAACGTTAGAAGCTAGGAATATTTCGCTAGTAAGATACGAAAAAGTGTCAAATTGAAAGTTAAAATAAAGTTGTCAGTGATCCTTTTATTATTTTTGTATAATTTTAAGAACTTTTTAATATTTGACTGAAAAAAATTATTTCATGAAAAACAAAAATCTCTCACAGTACAAAACGTCGCAAAAACGTCAGCGTTTTTCACGTTGTAAAAGCTTTATGTACTGGCTGTGGCCTTATACATAGAAACGATATAGGTACGTACTATTATTCGCTATCTGAAGGGATAAATGATAATGAGTAATGAGTGATCCGTCTAATGGTGAGTTAAAATTTATTTAGAAATCCTATATTTATAGATAGCCATTACTTGGCGAATATTTTCTTTAAAATTAAGCATTTTTATAAAAAAGAAAATTAGCGGTGATGCAAATTATTTTTTGGTTACACATTCCACAATAATGGTACAATGATATTGATGATGATAGTGATAATCAAGTATTGATTTTTTTTATTGATGAAAAAAATATATTAAGGTATACCTATAGCTGCGCAACGCTGCTCCGTACCATCAAGGGGCCCCGCGGGGGGCAGTTAATGGTTTTATTTTATAAAATTATTTAGTGAAGCTTTGAAATTTTACAGTGACGGATTTTTAAGGCGAAACTTGTAATTTCATGTTATAAATTAAGTTATATTGTAAATTTCATTGATATCTAGCGATATTTTTTGTTTTATTGTAATCTATAAATAGAAGTCTATTATTTCCCGTAAGAGCCTATGTTAAATTTTTATTTATTTTATTTATTTATTTAACCAGTACAAAAAATTACAACAATAAAATCCTATACTACTATAGGTTACAGTGGTAATTTCTACAGAGGTAAAACATAAGTTTACCTATACGTAGGCCTGGTATATACTTAATATTAGCTAAAAATCTAAAACTAAACTTAAAACTAAAACAATTTACAATTGTATATATATTTTTATTTTCAACAATTTTATTCTTTTCTGATTGATCGATGGCCCCCATAAAAAATTATTGCAATAAAATACTCAAAACTCATACTTTCAGTCATATTTTTTTCACTTACTTCTTGTTATTTTTCCTATGATGGTGCAGCCACCTTAAGTTGAGTGAATTATTATCAAGATTATCCAAGTTAAAATATTTGTTTTCAATTCTTCTACATTCTATCCTGTTTTTTTTACAATTACAAAGAAAACTTATTTTTATTTAAAAAAATACAAAATTTATTTACTATTAATCATTAATTACAAAATTCTCAATAATTTAAATAAAATCTATATTAAATTTTTAGAATCAATCAACTTAATTTAAAACCATATTAAAAATATTGAATTGTACGCTGTCTTCCAACAATATGTTGTAATCACAAATATTGTAAAATCAAATGTATAAAATTTGCATATATTTCTATGTATTATTTTCTGTATTATCTTATCCATAACGGAGGATGCAACTCAAAATAAATAAATGACAAAAAAATCTATATTAAATGTTAAATTCTTGTATTATTTATTGAGAGATCTACTTTTCAAATGTTATGCAGGCTTTAGTTTTTTAAATTAAAGTATAATCGTTGATTTATTTTGATATAATCTAAAAATAAAATAATAATTTGTAAATGAATCACAAATAAATATACTTTATTTAAAATACTTTGCTTTGTTAGAAAGCATCTTAGAAGGATAGTTGTTTTTTTTTATCATTGGATGCAGATTTCTTACATAATATCTAATATATTGTTAGTTTGAAAAAAGGATTATAAAAATATTTTTCTTTCATATGAAATTTTACTTATGAGTCAATATTGTTAAATTAATGTAAATAATAATGATATGAGATGTATATTAAACATTAGTATAGATATTTTTAATTTTTAAAACTTTTGTATAAAAATAAAAAAAAAATTATATTACTAAATTCTTAATACTTATACTAATAACATTTACTTCGTGAATTAAAAACATATTTTACAGTTTAAAATTATTTACATGGAATTATAACCTATATTTATATTGATTGACTTTACTAAAACATCTAAAGTACTAAAGTACTTTGAATAATTGAAATCTGTGTTTTCAGTAAAAATATTTATTACATAACTTACAATGTTTATATTAATCACATTATGAATGTATCATGTTTATTAATTTGTTTATTTTTATCTAGAATAATTAGCGTTGATGTAATGAAAAAGGAACACTAGAAAGAATAAAGTGACTCCTAGGATATTTGAAAAAATAGCTAACTGCACATCGGTGATCATCTGCAAAAATAAAAGTTTAATAGTTTCAAAATATTATTATATAAAATTAAAAAAAAATTATTTCATCATGTTTACCTTGTTGATTTAATAATTAATAAAATTTGCTTTCTGCAAAATCAGTTTCTATATTCAGAAACTAATTGTATATAAAGTATAAACTTGTTTATAAAACCTGCACTATGCTTATATCAATTTGGGAAAGAAGTAATTGTTAATTGTTTTAATTTAACCAATCGCAAGAAGCAACGACGGTACAGTGGCCACGCAAACAACACAATCCCTTAGTGCGATCCTACAATACGTTCGGTACTATCGGACTGTTGCGTACCGTATTCTCTGTCTAAAATAAGAGTTGGATTTCAATGAACCGAGTAGTGCTCTGTACCAATTGGTTTAAACGAAACAAATTGTTGTCCAAAATCCTTCGAGTTCGTGATCTATAAATCTAAGTATGACTGGAAGAAAACGTGTAATTTCTGACAGATTATGAACTCAGCAGATTGTGCACGATAAAATTTATACATGTCTTAACAAAAAAAAAAGGCTCTAATATGTACAAGGAATAGAGCACAATTAAGGGACACTCCACATAACAGCGTTCCGAGTTTTCAAATGGATGCTCCGCCGTCGCTCTCTCGGCGAATCGAAGGCCCATTACACAATTCCTAAGGAATAAGAAATAACATTGATTACTATATCTATATATACATGAGGTAAAAGCTTATTCCACCTCTGTACATACATATGTGGAAATGTACTCATGGCCACACAGCGAAGAACGGGAACGTTGTTTTATATGTGATAATTCTGTTGTGTGTGCCATACCGTAAGTGTAATGTACGTACCATTGTAGAGCCACTGTGTAGTCGTTTTATTTTGACTTCTGATCCTGATACTTTGACATTTTAATAGTTATAACTGCTTGAAGCTATTAAGTAGTATTATGACCGTTAAACTACATTTTTAATTTTCTAGTCGTTAACGTTTGTAGCAACAATACTTCTTTTATATTTAATAACAGAAGTAAAGCTTACTTATGATTATATCAACAGTAGAATACTTATCATTTATACTTAACGCAAGCAAATTAATCTAGTCATGTCATTTTACGAGTTAAAGAAACGAAAAGAAATTGTAAATATAAATTTTTATTGTAGATAAAAAGTGTTTAGAAATTACAGATCTTTATCACCTGCACAGAAGCTCATGTTAATAATATAATCTAATTCTGTATTAAAATATATCATTGCTATAATTGAGACTGTTCTATTGCTCAAATTCATTGCCACTTCTATAGGTTAGCTTTCAATATTTTCAAATTATAAATATATTTCAATAATAATTTATTTGTCAGTTGCTTAATAATTAGCATTTTTATAGTTCTCTGTGCACTATATAATATACATTTACTAAAATCTATGTAAAATTGAATAATGATTACACTGAGAGGAAAGCTTAAGAAAGAGTCTGAAATAGCAAATTCTAAGTCTCAAGATTTAACTAATAAAAGGATCTCCATTAGAGATAAATTACTTATAAAAGAAGTAAGTCTTATACATTTTTTCATTATTATTTCTAATATTATTATATTTATTACATAATTATAAATTATAGGTACAAGAAATGGAACAAACTTTACCTGTAACATGTCAAGTTAATTTTAATGATCCTCACTGTCTTTATGAATTCACATTATTGATTACGCCTGATGAAGGATATTGGTGTGGAGGATGCTTTTATTTTCAAATTCATATACCAGAAGAATATAATATGATTGTAAGATTTTGAAATTTTTAATATATTCACAGTTTATAATTATAAAACAAAATAAAACTTTATTTATTTTAGCCACCAAAAGTCAAATGTGTAACAAAACTATGGCATCCTAATATTAGTGAAGATGGAGATGTGTGCCTATCAATTTTAAGACAAAATAGTATTGATGGTATGGGATGGGCACCTACAAGAAAATTAAAAGATATGGTTTGGGGATTAAATTCTTTATTTACAGTGAGTATATTTTATTTATCAGTATTGTAAGTTAATTGAAGTTTCGAAAGACATGGTAGTGTCTCGAAAGAATGAAACTGTTAGAAATATAGATAATACCTAAAGAGCAAACCATAACTATGCATGAGAATTGCTTTTTGGTCTTGAAATTTTTAAACATTTAATTAGTGAATTTATGAAGATATATGTTGATTATAATAATCAAAATTATATAATTATATTCACTAGCTTCATTGATGTTAAATCAACTTCAGTGACATAATAAAATCTTATTTTATTATCGACAATTTGGTTAGAGACATTATCAAGATTCTTAAGAGAATCTCCTTAGAAGGAGTTTATAATCATGATTCATAAAAAGATAAAATTAGATAAATGATATTGTTAACAACAAAATATATCTAAAAACGTCATATTGGTTTGCAATCAATAAAGGTTTCGTATTTGTATACAAAACTTTAAATCTTAAAGAATGTATAGTTATAAATAGATATTTGAATGTAGTTTATACTGATTAAAAAGATTGTATGTAAACAATGACATGAAAATGAAATTTAATTCAGAAAATGTGATTTATAATAATAATAACAGTCTTGTGCATAAAATTGATTCGAAGCATTTGTTTGATTTCACATTTTTTTATGGATTCACAAAAAACAGATAACTTTAGCTAAGTGGCTAGAGATGAGATTAGTTGGAACTAATTTTAAAATAATTTTCAAAATCAAATTTGAAATCAAAGAACACATTTTTTTAGCTACTTAAAATGATTATCAATAAAATACACATCTTACAGATTTTTTTATCTAAACATTTATTTGTAGCTGTTTCTAATAAGGTCATTTTTTAACATCTTCATTCTACTCTCAAAGATTTAATTTATTAAAAACATGTTAAATTTTTTAAAGTTTTCTATGCTATGGTTATATACAGTAGAATCAGCTTAAAAGACTTTACCAAAAACAATAGTTTAATAATTTATGCTAATTACTTGATTTAAAAAGAATTTTTTAACTTAATAAACATGTTCAAAAAGTGAAATATTTTTAATGTAGGATTTAACTGCATTCTAACAAAAGATTAGAAAACTTAATTAATAATAATAAATTAATGTATTAAATTTTTATTTTATATAAAATAAATTAGTTTTGTCTTTTACTTAATCATTTTTTATTAAATCAATTATTTTTATTCTTTGACTGGAAAATTATAATAAATTAAATTCAAACAATATAGGTTTGATTTATGCATAGTATAATTACAAAATTAATGAAAGTTTTTAAAATTTTCCATTAATTTAAAAGTATAGCCTAACGACGAATTTGACGTATATTATAGCGGTAGCGCCAGTGATCGCTTCGCCTACTACCAATCAGGGCGCTGCCGCGCCCTTTAATTCTTTATAGTTTAAAAAATAAGACTTTCAATTGCATAAAGTAAAAATCTACTTTTTCATTTCAATATGTATTCTTAAGCTTTAATGATAAAATTTTTAAATATAATTTAACCTTACTAATAATTAATAATGATTACGTATTTTTATACAGGATCTATTAAATTTTGACGATCCATTGAATAGAGAAGCAGCAGATATGTTTTCAAAAGATAAAGAATTGTTTGGTATCAAAGTAAAAGAATACTTAATGCAGTATGCCAAAAGATGATTAAAGCTAGAATACAAACAATGTCAAAAACGCCAAAACCGTGGATTTATAGTTTCTAGTGATTTGACTTAAATTATGGTGATAATTGAGGACATTAAAATTATATGTGAATGACAAACAAATGTTTAATTATAAACTATAAATTTTTGTATAACTAAAACATATTGTCACACAATTTTCTACTTAAACTTACGTTGTTTATCTTTATAATCCCTGTTTGTCTATTATTTTAAATGCATTTTTTAATCTGATCAATTTAGAAAAAATGAAGGTATAATCATTGTTTTATATTTTTAATAAGTATTGTACAGCAGGGAAAATTAATTTGTAAATAAAGGAAGTTATTTAATATAAAAATAAAAAAGTCTAGTTTTTTACAGGTATAATGAAGAATAAAAATCTGAATACCATAACTTTTTTTTATTAGAATATTTTTTTTTGTCTTATTGTAAGATAAAATTACATAATTTAAAAAGAATTTAGCAGTATGTAAAATTTGAAGGTAGCGAAAACTTGATCATTTGATCAATTGCTGTGATAGCGTATGCATTAGTTGTCATGATTATAAGATGTAACAAATACATGAGTAAATATTAACAAGATATAAGAAGGAATATATCGTCAGATTTTGCCAGCTTCCTTAATTCTTGTTTCTTATGCAACTGACTAGATTTGTTCAATAATAAATTTTTTAAATATAATAAAATAAATTATTGATTTAAAGATGGAGTTGCTCAGAATGTTGTAAGCAGTTCGTCCTGTATACTATTTGATCTTGCGAGTCGTGGTGTCGTTCCGAATGCTTCATCTAACGATTGACCTTGAGTAGCCTGCTTACGTTTTTCTTCGTGATATTCTTCGCTATACTCTTTGAGTCTGTTTCCCAAAAATATCGTTCGTTCGCGTTTCTTGATCATGTATTCTGTGGGCATGAGCCATCGGTGCTCTTGACATTCTTCGGCAGTTGGTCGTTTGCTAAAAGAAAAAAATTATTAATACAGAGTCCTAACGTTAATTCTATTTAATGGAACTTAGTTAATCCCTTTGTATATAGATAAAATATTATATATACGTTTTATATAAAGATAATGAAAGATAATAAAAACAAATATTCACTATTTGATAGGTTTTAGTATATATTATCAAAAAGCTATAATTGAAAAAGAAAATATTTACGTAAAAAGTTTAAAAAAAAGACATCAGAACTAAATATCCTGATTCTTCAAAAAAGTAGAAAGCATTTTGTAAAATAATAAATATTTATTGTAACGCTTCTTTATTAATAAGCTCACATTTTATTTGATCTTATTAATTTATCGATCTGTTAAAACAGTTTTAAAATCGATCCAGACATTTATGATACTCAAAAAATGTAATTATTTGACACTCCGTGCGCGAAATTCAGTTTCGTGCATATTAGTGCGAGAAAGTGATTTTAGCTCGCTTCGCTCGGGCACGAACGTCCACGCAAAGTTAATAGTACATTTCGATACTAGTGCGAGAATGTAATGTCTCGTGTGGACGTTTGCGCCCGAGCGAAGCGAGGGTGAAAAGGCCACACGAGGCTGAAATCACTTCCTCGCTCATGTATCGAACCATATTTTTTTATACGACGTGTACAAAGCGAGATTTAGCATATACGCTTTGTTGTTCGAGCGTGCGCGAAATCGAGCTTTGCGCACGGAGTATCAAAAAATCATCAAACGTTCCCGCGAGGATAAAATCACTTTCTCGCACTAGTATTGAAATGTACTATTTCATTCGAGCGTGAGCTTTTATGTGAGCGGAGTATCAAAATAGTACATTTTGATACGGTTGTGGCAGGTGATTATTTGCCTTCGGGAGACTTCGAGCGAAGCGAGGGTGAAAAGTCGAACTTAATTGTCTAACTCAGATAAATAATTTATAAATAATAAATAGATACCTTGGCGAGCGTTTGAAGACAAGCATCAAGAACCTCGTGGCCTCCTGTGTCAGTTCTTTATAAAGATATTCGAAGCGATACCTAACGAAGGTAATGTTCTGTCTAGTTTCGTTGGCGTCGTTACCCCGGAACGGCGAGACTCCCGAGAGCAGAACATAAGTCAAAACGCCGACCTGCCAAATGTCTGACTGCGGGTAAGCGGCCTCGCCGTTCAAGACCTCGGGCGACGAGTACTCCGGGTGGCCTAACCGAGGCACCACACTGCCCAGTTTTGGAACCTTGCGCGTCGAGCCAAAGTCTACGAGCTTGATCTGAACCGAGCGCACCGTTGCCATGACCACGTTGTCCGGCTGGATGTCAAGGTGGCAGTAGCCCCTCCAGTGAAGGTACTGCAGCGCGTCCAGCAGCTGGGATACGATGCTTGCGACGCAGCTTTCCGAGTACTCGTGCCGACTGGCCAGGTAAGTGAGTACATCCGCGCCTTGGAGTTTTTCGAGGACTATCGCCGCGACCGGCGAGCCTTGGGGCCTGTACGCTGCCTCGAGCAACGCGATGCGCTCGTGGCGCAGCGAGCGCAGTGCCTCGAACTCTTCGTCGACCTGCTTCTCTGTGTCTGGCCTGAGCTCGAAAATTTTGGCGACCACAACTCGGTCGGTTTGACGCTCGATGCCTTTGGCCACCAGGGAGAACTGGCCCCGGTACACCTCGGACACGAAGCTGTAGCGCTCGGAGATGCGCGACTGCCGGTCCCAGTCAGTGGGCGACTCCTCCGCAGCGTAGTCGAGCTTCGGCCTCGGCTCGTCGATCGGCACCTCCCGACCTGACTCGGTCAGCTGCTGGAGGTGCTTCATCGCCCTGGTTATCTGGACCTTGGGCGGATCCTCCTGACGCGCCCTTGTCTTCACGAGCTTCGTCGGTATACCCATCTCGCTCCAACCGATGCGGTTACGCGCCGCCAGTCGGAAGTTATAACTCGTGTTCGGCTTAAGGTCGCGCACGAGGAAGAACTCGTGGTCGATGTTACCGGCAACGTCGACCCACTCGATCGAGTCGCCCTGTCGGTACTGCAGGCTGTAGCAAAGCACGGGCGCGTTACCGTCGTACTTTGGTTGCTTCCAGCGCAGCAGAATTTCGGTGTCGGAGGCGTCGGTCACCTCGGGCGAGTCCGGGGCGCAGGGCAGGGTAGCGCAGAGCAGCCGAGCCCGCGCCACCGTCTGGCCGATCTTGTTTCGCGCCACGACCTTGTAGATGCCGATGTCGTGCTCGCGTGCCGGATTTAGGCTGAGGATCGAACGTCCCTCGGCGTCTTCGATTATTTTCACGCGGTTGCTCTCCTGGACAACGCAGTCGTTCTTGAACCACTGGACTATAGGCTTAGGAGTGCCGACGGCCAGGCAGCTCAACTGGGCTGGCTCGCCGTCTTGAATTGGACGGGGCTGGGGCTTTTCGCGAAGGAATGGCGGTTGGCCGCTCTGTTTGCTTTCCATGAGAGCTTCGACCTCTTGGTATGTGTCCAGCCTTGTGCCGATCTCGTGGCGTAACCGGCGCAAAGTGCCTGTGTCAACGTTGCCGTATTGATTGATGCGGGCCTTGCGTTCGTCGTCGATTTCCTCGTCCATGACGTCGGTGAAGCGTCGCCGCTCGCGTATCACCGGTGTCTGCAATAATAAATTACCAATGCGTTCAGCTTAGCCGATCAGAACTTTTTACCGCAACAACGCAAGCCAAGTTAAACGTATTGGACTTACCCGCCAGTCGTAGGCTTCGTCGGAGAAGGCGCGAGGGAAGCCTGTGCCGCGGTTGTAGGCGACCTTCATGTAACCACGCAGTCTGGCCGGAAAATCTGTGTCTCGTAATTGCAACAGGTATGTGTCAGGTCCATTTTGGTAGCTGAAAATTTAATTTATATTACATATTCGCGCGTCTACGTCTAGGTAATAGGACCGTTGTAAAGGTCGTCTATAAAGACTTAGAAAGTTATTTCTTACTGGCTTTCGTTCTTAATAAGACCGATTTCTGTGTCGATAGGCTCCCTAGATGTAACCCGACTTTCCCAAGTACTGGGAGGTTTTTTGGAAGGCGTGTAGCTTCTATCAGGACTTCTCTCTGGAGTGTACCTGTGACCCGGTGGATAAACCATTTTGGAAGGATGCTCGAATGCACTGCTTAACCTGCGCTTACGGTACCAAGTCCGGCAAGATGCATTTGAATACCAATCTTTAAAGAGAACGTAATAATTCTTAAGATGCTCGGAAGGTATTTTATACGGGTCGCTTGGTGGTTTATTAGCCAAATTGAGCCAGGGATGACGAAGGGCTGTTTCTGTATCCATGCGTCTTTCGGTTTGGTATTCTAAAAGTTTCTTGATGAAGTCCTTGGCGTCACTTGAAATGTTACTCCAACGATCATCATCAAAGTTCCATTTGCCCTCTTTGATTTTCGTCAAGGTTTCACGATCATTAACGCCGCGGAATGGTGAGAGTCCCGAAAGAAGAATATAAGTAATGATGCCTGTACTCCACATGTCCATGCCGTATTCGACACCTTCGCCATTTGGCACTTCCGGTGGTACATACTCTGGCATACCATACATTAAAGTCATCAGCTTGTTACGGGTTATTCGTCGAGCCAAGCCGAAGTCGCCGATTTTCAAGTCGTCACCGCCCGGATGTGAAATCAGAAGATCACCCAGCTTTTAATAAAAAACAATCGATTAATTTTCTATTAACTAAATATTGAAAGCAAATAAATGATATTTGTGAGTCGTCTAACAAATAGCCTTACCGTCAAACCAAGGTGAGCCCATCCAGATTTGTGCATGTAATCCAGACCGGTAAGTAACTGCTTGATGTAACCAGCAATATCACTTTCCGTGTAATAAGGATTCTTTGTAAGAGTGTCAGTAAGCTCTCCTCCTCCAGCACTGCGATATTAGTTTGATAACACTTACAGTTAAGGGTATATCAGAGAATAATTATTGTACTTTATATCTAAATAGATCATACCATTTTTCATTCAAATAATAAAGATATTCAATAACAAGAAAAAAAGATGGTAAAATTAATCAAACAAAAATATAAATGAATAATGTAACATCAGGACCACAATTTAGTAAAAGAAAAGGATACAGCTCCATGACAAGGGTAAGAGATCGATCAGTTCCATAAGCGTCGTGAAGTCGTAGGATCTTTCGATGATTGAGAATATTCATAGCCTCCATTTCGTTGAGCATAAGCGTTTTGAGTTCGGCGTTACCGTGCATAACTTTGGCCGCGTAGTTGTTGCCTGTAGACCTCTCAACAGCGTGATAGGTAACTCCTTGAGTGCCGCGTCCAAGCTCGTCTCCAAGATCGTAGTCTTCGGTAAACGGTTTCTGGCGTGGCTTCACTTCTGCTTTTATCGTGTAATTCTTGTAGCGCCAATCGTGTTCCGATTCTTCGACGTGTAGCATTGCAGAACTTGAGGCACAACCAGCTACATTCCGAGCTGATAAAGAATAGAGACCTTCATCCTTTAGTATCACATCGTCGATTGTCAGGATTGATAGATCTGGCTCGACAAATTGCATCTAAAAAATTGTAAAAAGTCCCTTTCAAATCTCTTATTTATCAAAATTTATTCAATTATTTTATATAATAGAGAATTAAATAAAAAAATTACTAAAAGTAAATAAATAAAAAGCACCTTAATTCTAGTAGAGGGAGCAAGAGGTTTCCAATCCTTGTACCATTTAAGCTCGGGATAGGGTACTCCCGTGACTCGAGCCTCAATCTTGCAGAACTTGCGCGCCATCGTGAAAGTTTCCTCAGGCCTGGTGATGAAGGTAGGGTATTCGGCACACCGGAGCTGGACTTTTTGCCTAGCTTCACCATGCTCATTCGTAGCAACAGCCTCATACTCACCTTCATCACGCTCAAGCATCTTGTTAATGAAGAGAGTAGCTTGACCATTTCGAGTGTAAGTGTAGTCATAACGTCCGCCACATTCGATGAGCTGGCCATTGAAGTAATAGGTCATCTTAGGTTTGGGATAGCCATAGACAAACCAGAAGAGCTTTGAGTTCTGGTTCTTAACTCCGTACTGAGTATCATATTCTTGACGCAAGAAGCGCGGTGCCTGTGCGTAATTATCATGCGGTGGCCTTTCGATGTCAAAGTCTTTGGGGAAGTAAGGACTGGTTTCCGGTCTGAAGTCGATTCCCGGCGGTAGGTAAGGATAGAACTTGGGTGGGTCAGGTTCGAGTTTGGCACGGTAAGTCTGAGCGTAGGCTGACGGATCGCTAATACCGTACTTGTTCTCAACGCGTACTCGGAATCTATAGTCGCGGAAAGGTATGAGGTTGCGAATGTCACAGACGCAGCCACGAACACCAGTGCGCACGGTGAACCAGTCACCATCTGGTAGTTCACACATTTCGATCTGATATGTGACGGGCACCCGCGGCATTGACGGGATCGACGGTTTCCAAGAGAGCGTGAGATGACGATCCATCATGCGGCTGATTATGGGTCGGTCAGCAAGTGGTAATGGAATACCACTTTTACGATATTTATCAAACTCGGCGTATTGGTCGACTAGCCTCTTGTTGCGTGGCTCAATTGCTAAAAAAATTATATCATTGTCTCTCTCATTATCAGTCACAATGTTTTATTGTCTTATAAATAATCTATTGCATTCGCGAAACAGAATTTAAAAAAAATAATTGACTTGTATTTTCCGTATTTCAAAAATTAAAAAATTATAAGAATTACATTATAATTGGTACATAATTATAATTTGTACAATTTCAATATGTACAGTCGCACTAAAACAATATATGACGTCATATAAAATTTCATCTTCCTCTTATTCTTTCAATTTTAATTTAAACGAAAATGAAAAAACACATGTACTTTTATTTTTCTCTTAGACTACGTAGCAAATGCAATAGATTTTACAAAAAGTTTTATACAAAAGTCCTGATAGCCCATACTTACATTCGAATATCATCTCGCCTGTTGATTTGTCTTCACCATGAGGATTGAAAATACGAAGAGTGTATTTGCCAGCATCATCTTCATCCACATGATAGATGGTGAGTCTTAAAAGTCCAGCACCTTCACTCTCCATTAATATGCGATCTGTTGGCCAAAGCTTAGTATCATCGCGATACCACTCAAACTCTGGCTCAGGATAACCGGTTACACAAGCTGTGAATTTAGCTGTCATGCCTTTATAGACCTCGCAGTCCCCGACTCTCTTCAAGAAAGATGGTGGTTCTACCTTTTGCTTCTTTTCTCTGAAAAAAATTATATTGAAAATAAGTCATGAAAAAAAAATAACTTTAAAAAATATAAATTCAACTGACAGTTCTTTTACAACAGAAAGAGAAGCGTCACATTCAGCTTTGCCTTCTTTGTTGACAGCTCTGCATTTGACACGTCCGCAGTCGGCATAGCTACAATCTTTAATGTAGAGAGAACAAGCCTCTCCATCGCGTTTAATTTTGTATTTATCGTTGCTAGCCGTTATGGGTTTGTCGTTGAACAACCAGGTAATTTCTGGCTGAGGAATACCGCTGACACGTGCAACAAATTTAGCATCACAGCCCATCATTTGTTGAAGGTCGGTATACTTCTGTGAGAAGCTGGGCGCTTGATTGACTTTGCGTATCGTGGCGTTAGAACTGCTCTTGTCTTGGCCAAGGGGGTTGCGTAGCTCACATGCATATGTGCCTGAATCCTTACTAGTACTGGGATTAATTTCTAAACTAACTTTTTTACCATCACAGCTCATAATTACGTTCTCCGAAGGTTGCAAGGGCTTGCCATCTTTGGTCCAGGTAACCTCGGGTATAGGGTTACCCGTGAAAAGAGCCTGTAAGTTAAGCGGTTCACCTTCTTCAACAGAAATATCATGAAGTGGTGATAGGATTTGGGGTTTCTCCTCAGGTTCGTTTTCACGAGTTTTGCTCACTACCGCAAGTTGAGCTGCACAGGTTTCGTCACCCTTTGCATTACTGGCAATCACTTCGTACTTTCCAGCATCAGCAGCTCCAGCTTTGTCGATCAGCAAAGCTTGACTGCCATCGGGCTGTTCGACGATTTTAATATGCTGACCGTCTGGAACAATCTAAAATAAAAGCAATATTATTATTTAGATTTCTTAAATACTTAAAATTTTGTTGTAAGAAATATTTTCTCATAAATATGGAAAATTAAGATTCAGAAAATTGAAAAATTTATGAAAAAACTGCATTTGTAAGGCTTTATCAATTCCTAAGATTTTTTAACTTTCATTCTTTTATATATATTTATTATTTCTTTGAGGAAACTTTTTCTCTAAAAAAAAAAAAAAAGAATTTTTTTTTTTTAGAGCAAATACACGTTTATCCTAACAATAGATTTGAATTGCCATAAAACCTAAATTTAAAACGTTAAAAGTTTCAAGTAACTACCTCTTCTCCATTGTGAGTCCATTTGAGGACAGGTGCAGGCTTTCCTTCTGTCTTAACTTCAAGCTTAGCTGGGAAACCTTCAACAACTGATGTCGGATGAAGTGTTGCTACGAAAGCTGGACGCTTCTCATTTTCTTCGACCTGGACAACCGAAATGCCTGATACTTCTCCCAATTCGTTTGAGACAACAACTGAATATGTACCCGCATCTTCTGGGCGTAATTTATCGATTGCTATACCAATCAGTCCATTTGGTTCATTGCTAAAGTAAATCTCTTTTGAAGGTCTCAATGGAAGATCGTCTTTAAACCACTGAACTTGCGGATTCGGGAAAGCAACGACCTGTATTTCGAGCTTGAGTGGATCACCCACTTTTGCTTTCACATCCTCTAGTGTCTTCTTTAAGTATGGTGCTTTAGATTCAGCTAGAAAATAATTTCATCAAATGAGTGTACTGACAAATTTTCGTGTTCTCATATACTTATAGTTTTTATCTTTAATTAAAGCCACTTCGAAGGTTAAGTTTAGTTCCATTTCATATTTTAAAAACCATGCTTGCAGTTTAAAAACTTCTACGAACTTTGTAAACTAAAAGTGTAATTTGTAAATTACCTATCGGAACTTATAACCTAAACTCCAATAGTGTACTATTAATATACACTAAAACGTTTCAATTTAATTATTTATTTCTTGTATGAATTTTAATATATTTGAAAAATAGTTTATGAAAAAATATTTAGATTAACAACGATAAAAAAATTCAAGTGATTTTACTGTACAAATATTAAGCTATAGTTAACTAAAGTTTATGTATTTCACTATCTATGTATTATAGATATACTGCGCATATATAGACCCTTTAAGCAAACTTATTACATCTCAATATAGTAAATTCGCTTTGAGAGTCTATAAATGTAAATGGCTCAAACTATCTTAAGTGTAAAGTTATCCAAAATAATATCTGGTTTTGCAATTTATAAAGAAGGTGTTAAAAAAGAAATAGACGTTACAATTCTAAGTTTTGTTTAAAAAAAATAATATAAAATTTAAAAACGGAAAAAATCTACTGTTTTAAATATCATTAAACTGATATACACAACAATAAGTCACTGAGTTTATAAAAATAAAAATAAAATTACGTCTGACAGCAACGGCGCATTGGGATGGATTATCGCCACCAGTATTAGACGCAACGACCTTGTAAGCACCAGAATCAGTAGGCTTAACACGATCAATTGACAATCGCATGGTTCCATCTGGTAACACGTCAATCTTAAGGTGATCATCTGGAATTATGACCTCCCCATCCTTGAACCAAGTAACTACGGGTATAGGGCTTCCATCGCACTGAGCAAAGAGCTCAAGTGGCTCGCCTTGATCGAGATCAAGTGCGGGTGGTAAGCTACGGAAGAATTTCGGTGGGAATCGTGTAAGTGAAATCTCACAAGAACTTTTGACGGAGCCAGCCATATTGATTGCTTGGCATGTATAACTGCCAGCGTCCGTTTCTCCAAAACGCTCAATGCTCCACTTGCTGACTACTTCGGCACCATCGACGAAGGTACTAATAGTATTGCGCATGTCTTCGAAGATTTCGACTCCATTTTTCAACCATGAAATCGTTGGTCTAGGATATCCAGTTACTCGCACCTCCACTTCATAGTTATTCTGATCACGAACGGACTCATAGTTTTTCAATTCTTTGGTAAATGCTGGTGCCTCGGCTAAAATAGACAATAATTACGAAATTGAAGTAATTTGCATAAATCAATATAGTAAGAATTATAATATTTTCTTACTGTAAGGCTTAAGTTGAGCTTCTTCAGATGCTTCACCCATATCGTTTGTTGCGATAATTTTATAGCGTCCAGCATCGCATACTTCGACCCCTTTAATTTTCAACCTGTACTTTTTCTTTTTATAATCCTCTTCTGTTTTAAAGCGTTCATCTAAAGTAACATCGCGACCATCACATTGCCAAACAACTGTTGGCTTTGGATTGGCCTTGATTGTTGCTTCCCAAACAACAGATTCACCTACAGGAGCCACCAAGTCTTTGAAATCTTCAAATATCGGTACAATACGAAGGTCCAAATCAGCCTATAACAACATTTTATTGAGTATCATTATTTTTTTAAATAAAGTCAACTTTTATTTTTCTACTTACACTGGTTGCTGCTTCTCCATATTCGTTTTTAACTTGCAATGTGTAATTGCCCACATCTTCGGGATTGGTTTTGTCTATATCTAAGGTATAAGTACACTCTTTTAAAGCATCTTCTATTACTTTACTTTGTACCTTAGCATTGTACCTTTCTCCAGAAACATCTATCACTTCATTTTTCAACATCCTGTTAATTGTAGACAAAATTAAAGTTACTGTTACAATCTACCTTTAATCAGTAATTTAATATAAAAACTTTTTATACCAAGTTGCATCTGGAATCGGATCACCAGTGACAACTGCTTTGAAGGTGCCAGTTTTTCCTTCATCAACATCGACATCTCCCAATGGTTCGATAAATTTCGGCCTACGAAGTTCGTCAACAGGTTCAACGTTCAAAAAGCCTTCGAGTGACTTTTCACCTAACTTATTTGTAAAAACAACAGTATAAAGTCCAGAATCTTCTTCTAAAGCTTTAGTTACATTCAACTGAAAAACTTCTCCCACAGTTGAGTATTGTATTCGTTTGGAGATCTTTAAAGGGTTACCGTCCTTATACCATTTTGCATCTGGCCTTGGTAAGCCTGTGGCTCGGATTTCGAACATAGTACTTTGAGTCTCGAAAATATCACGATCTTCCAGGGTTGAACTGACAATTATGGGAGATGCTGTATAAAATACAAAAGATTGTTAAAATGTAAATTAAGTAAAAAATAATTTCAGGTAGCCTTTTAAATTAAACCAAAATTACATATGCGCATATATCAGAAACGGAAAAAGCTAAGATATTAACGTGCTTTTCAGCAATACTTATACGATATATCTATTTATAATACTCATCTTTTTACTCGAAACCCGTGGCCTTCTTGTCCTTGCTGTACTGACTTTGTGTTTTCGTGCTTGCCAAGCTCATGCATATTTTATGTTTATAACAAATTCAATGAGGATGCAATTAACACAAGTGAATGACTGTTATAATAACACATACACTTCAAAATTTAGAACACAATGTAAATATGAAAAATGGTAATTATTTTATAGGAAACATTCAAAGCATTTACAAAATTTATTATTTGTTCATCATATAATGCATTTTTTAACTAAATAATTTATGAAAAAAGTAAATTAAATTGCAAGTTATATGTTTAAATAAAATTTGTTTCGTATTTAAATTACCTCCATTTTCGTCGTTATCTTGTTTGTCTTGTTTGTTTTGATTGTCTTGATCATTGTCTTGTTTATTTTGTGGCTCTTCTATTTTACGTTTTTCTTGTTCATCTAAAATCTCATCGAGAGCAGAACGCTTTTTGTCTTCATTTTTTCTATTTTCTTGGTCTTGATGTTGTTTATTTTGTGGCTCTTCACTAGTAAGTTTTTCTTGTTTATCTAAAATCTCATCAAGAACAGAACGTTGTTGCTTAATACGTTCAAATAACTTTTTCATTTTTTCATCTTCTTCTTCTTCATGTGAGTCCATTCTTAATGAGCTCTTTCTAGAATCACTCTTTATGCTAGACTTTCTACTTTCGAGTCTTTCAATTATTGAGCTTTGTCTCGACAAATTAGCATTAAGAGAATTCTCTCTTGAAAGTTTTTTGTTATTAACAGAATCGTGATTTTCGACTTTTGAACTCTGTCTTGACAAATTTTTATTTAATGAATTTTCGCGTGAAAATCTCGTCTTAACATCATTACTTAATTGCTTCTCTTCTGAAATAGTAGTTTCCTGAGAAATACTTTCTTTTCTGATAGATTTTTGCTTCGTTAATCGGCTCTCTTTAATTTCAGCTGTTTGCTTTTCGGGAGCATCTACGTCTTCACTCTGCCCAAATTCTTCCTGAGATATACTTTCTTTTCTGACAGATTTTTGCTTCGTTAATCGGCTCTCTTTAATTTCAGCTGTTTGCTTTATAATAGTTTCAGAAGTATCTACATCTTTTGCAAATTGACTTTCAGACAAGTCAGAAGTCTTTTGTTCGGACTTTACCTTAGTAATTGAGCCGTTTGTGATCTTTGCATTTAAAGGAGTTTCATTTTCAGAATCATCGATAATTCTTTCTTCAACAATCGTTTCCTGGTAAATAGCCCTACTTCTTGTAATTTCTTCTTGACCAGTCCTTATCGTCTCAGACTGATATTCAGTGCTAACATTTGACATATCAACAAACTCGTCCGCGATTTTAAAACCTTGAATGTCATCTGCGCTAACATCTCGAGAAACTCCTTTAATGCTCGCATCGTCATCAGATATAGAAACAATAGAGACACCACGATTGGTTTGGAGTTTTTCAAGAACACCATTCTTTTTGATTTTATGATCTTTATCTTTATCATCCTCACTTTCAGAGAACTCTTCAATAACCATGCCATTTTGAGGTTTAGAGGAAATATCGTCTTCGTGTATCGTGTAGCTATACGAAGCAATTTCCTCAACTTGCATTCCGGAGTCATTAGTATTCATCTCTTGAACTTCAACCTTTGTCGACTTCATTTTACTGATTGTATGTTTCTCATCGGGACCTGTGGAAGTTCTCTTCAATATCACCATCAACTTGGGTCACAAGCAAGGCAGTTACGCAGTAGTTAATATAGCAGCGGCCATGCTACTGATTCTGCTTAGAGGAATCTTCCGAACTTTTTCAAATTTGCGTATGGATTTACTGCTCTTATAACGAAGCGTTAGATAAGCTGCCTAAAGCTAATAAATGTTAATGCAGACATTCGTTGTCTTATAAGCAAATTGTCTTTAGTCATAAAAAAAGGAACGTTATATATGAAGAAATAAGTCATGTCAATGATTGAATAACAATGTCATTTTTCTGATTTTTTGTTTCTTTTGACTCTGATATACATGTAGCTATTTTTAAGATACATCTAAATATCTTGAAGCAATTATCGTACAAGCAGTAGCAAAAGTGACTTCTTTAAGGATTAGCTTAGCAAGCTTAATGTACATTAAATTGTAGCAATAGTTAGAGGCTTTTGTGTATTTGTGATAACGATACCTGACAAAGTCGATTCATGTTCCGTGGTTGAAGCCACGGAAATAGTGATCGTTTCACCTCCTGGACCTTTGACAACTTCAACTTTATGCTTCTCCACTTTGACATGACCTGAATGTATCATAAATTTTTTCTAATCTAGTCTATAAAGCTACAAGCTATAAGAAACATAAGCTTTTCCATATTTTCTTTTTAGTAACGTATATTTATAAATATGGCAAGGAATTAGGACTTTAGCTGCAATTATTATCGGTAAGCTAATCAATTTTCTATATTCTCAAGTCAATATTTATAAATCAATACTTTTTTGCAGAAGTAAAACGCATTAATTTAAATTTCATGGAATTCGTCTTAAAGATTTCCACGCTATTTTTCTTGAAAATAAGCTTGTATAGTCACAATCAACGAAGCTAACATTGAATATTACATTGCAATGATTTTTTCGTGTACATGCACGCACTAATCAATTTGAACCTCTACTCAGAGTACAAGATCGCTTTACACACAAAATTTAATATTCTATCATTATCTGAAAACATCTAGCAATTGCTAATAAATAGTTTTCACGCAGTTTAGAATATTGTAATTTTTTATTAAGTTGATTTTGAAAAATCAGTGCAATGTTGTCGTTTATTATGAAAAAAAAGTTTAATTGAAAACAAAATTTATTCACACCTTCTGGACCTTCTTCCGCTTTTTGTTTCGGAATTGAAACATCATCTTCTTGAGCCTCTTTTTTCTCTTCAGCTTTCTCTTCTATGATCTCTTCTTTTTGAATTTGACTTTGATCTTCGACAGTTTCCTCGGACTTCGCTATATATTAAATCGTTTTTGAAGTAAATGTTTTACATCCAGTGATTTTATAAAATAGGTTATTAAAAAAAGGTTGAAATAAAACACATATTGAATAAAAAGTGAAATTCACATTAATTTGGATTTCAGATAATTATTAGAAAAGGAAAGATTAACACATAAATACTTACTATTAAAGATCATTCATTGGTTTAGAAATCGGCCGATAAACGTAAACTATATTTTTACTGATAAAAAGTATAGAAAATTAACAAATACTTACTTAGAACTATGACTTTACTCTTGCTACTGACGTATCCTAAATTGTTTTGAGCTCGAACTTCGTAAACGCCACCGTCAGTACCTTTCAGAAGTGTTACTGTTAAATCATAATTTTCAAGTCTAGTGCTATCCCTTGTGATTTTTATTCTAGCATCAGCGGAAACTTCTTGGCCATCTTTAAACCATTTAATTTCTGGATCGGGAACAGCAGACACTTGAACCGTTAATTTTAGAGTATCTCCTTCTTTAACTTTTTGATCAGCTAATTTTTTAATTAATTTTGGTCTATAATGAACCGTTAATGATGCCGAGCAATCGCTTGTGCCTACTTCATTTTTAGCTTTACATGTATATTTTCCAGCACATTCAGTTTTTGCTTGTTTAATGACTAATTTGTAATTTTTGCCATCTTCACTTGTGGTAAATTCTTTCTTGTCCTCGGTTATTTTTGCGCCACCAAAGTACCACTGGACTTCAGGTTTAGAGAAACTATCAACTTCAACGACTAATTCGATGTTGGCATCATTTTCGTTAGCTATTACATTCTCCAACTTCTTCTTGAACAGTGGAGCAGAACGAACCTAAAAATAAAAACAAAAATTGATTTAATGAAAGATCCAAAAACTTTTCTCAATGAATTCTTTAGTTTAATACCTGAATTGATGTTTTATCTGATCTTTTTCCATCTTTATTTGAAACGTCAACTTTATAGACTGCCGTATCAGTATCAATCAGACTGCTAATCTGCAAGGTATACTTGTTGCCCTCTTCAATGAATTTAATTCGTTCGTCTTGGCGTAAGACTTGTTCGTCTTTAATCCACGTGACTGTTGGCGGATAGTCGGATTCAACCTCAATATAAAGCGTTAAACTATCACCCTCTTCAATGAGTTGAGGTTTACCAAGTTTTTTCGTAATTTTCGGCGGATACTTAACAGTCAAATCCCAGAACTGTGATGTTTCATTAATTTCATTTTTCGCTACGATAGAATAAGATCCTGCATCATCCAATTGAGCATTCTTAATTACAAGTGTGTATGTATCATCAGCCTCCTTTGATATCTTTACACGATCAGACTCTTCTATTAGCTGGTTGTTCTTATACCATTTAACATCAGGTGCAGGTGAACCTTGAATTTGGACAGACATATTGATGGTTTCTTCGGCTAATACTGAAAAATCATTCATTCTTTTGGTAATTTTCGGTGCCGACTTGACGATTAATTCAATTTGAGTGTTATCTTCGCCTAATTCGTTTTTGGCACGAATTTTGTAGATACCGGCATCCTGAGCTGTTACATTTTTTATGACAAGAGAAAGAGATTCTTCATCCTCCCACAAATATTTTATCCTTCCACCAGCAATAATTTCTTTGCCATCTTTCGTCCACTTGATATCTGGTTTTGGATATCCTTTTACCTGTTTCATTGAAAACATTAAATATTAATGAAAAATATTAAAGGTATTTAACAAAAAACTTACCTGAAGATCCAGCATAGCAGAACCTCCAGCACTAACTTCAGATGTTCGTGATTCTGATTGTAATGCAGGTTTAGATGGTTCCCTTAACAATTGATTAACGGTACCTTGAACCGTAAGTTCAGCGCTACAGCTAATATTTCCAGTACTGGTCTGCGCCACGCATGTATAAAGCCCAGCATCTTCTGGTTTCACATGCTGGAATACCAATGCAAGTGTATCTTCACTATCCTTAAAAAGAACTTTAAATCTCTCTTCGGGATCAAAAGGCACACCATCCCTCGTCCAAACGAATTTCGGTTCAACCCCGGGTTCTAACAAACCTTCCGGCAGACCAGCAAACATGAGTTTCTCATCAGTCACTGTAACAGTAGCTTCGCATGTTGCTTCACCAAAACGATTGATGGCTGTGCAACTGTACTTTCCAGCGTCTTGGTTTTGAACATCTGGTATCACAATCTCGTAGAAACCTTTGTCCGCTTTTTCTGTTACGATTTTTACACGTTCATGCTTTGCGTCTATCAATACACCATCCTTATAACTAATTAATTATGTATATTAAATATATATTCATATTAAAATATAAGTTACTTAAATATCAAAATTTTTTAAATATTTACTAACAATTTGAGATCTGGATTAGGATCGCCTTTAACTTTAATCATGAAGCGCAAATACGTATTTTCAAGAAGCTCTGTATCCTTGAGGCGCACCAAGAAATATGGCGCGTTTGCGTCTGCTCTAGCTTTTCTTTCTTCAGCTGTTACTGAAAAGAAAAAATCAAATATTCAATGGTCTTGTCCTTTCATTATCATAGATATTTAGAAAAATATTAATCCAAAATGTATATTTACATTCTTGTACGACAAGTTGAGCTGTGCAAGTCGCCTGTCCATCATTGTTTGCTGCTCGAGCTATATAAATACCTGAGTCGGATTCTGACACATTTTCAATTTGTAATTTGAATGTTTTTCCATCAGCGGTTGTCTTAACTCGATCAGCAAGTTTATCGTCCATAGGTTTGTTGTCTTTCAACCACAGCATTTTTGTTGCTGAATCGTCAGATTTCATAACGCACTCGAAAGTTGCACATTCTCCAGCTGTGAATATTAAAATGGTTTAAATATATATCACTACTAAAATATCTAACATATATTTAAAGAGATATACATGTAAAGTCAATAACACTGTGGAATAAGCAAAGATACAGTAATGAAAAAAACAAATATGATTGATTTTTATGAATGATTTGTAATTTTTAAAACATAACACTGCGTTACATAACATAATACAATTCCTAAAAAAAATTAAACATCAAATAGTAAATATTGCTTTATCATGTTGAACATGAATGACTATTTGTTGTTTTTATGAGTTTTTGTTGTACTACTACACTGCATAAATTCAGATATTTAAGTCACAGGTTATTTTTCATATATCAGTAAATTACTTGACTTCAGAATTAATCGCTTCTAATGATATCTAGTAGCGTGTTTACAAAAATAGTGTTTAATATGTTTTAAGTGTAACATCATGTTATGGCGTAAATGTGGTAGTGACAGAGTACGTGGAGTGAGAGTGTGGATTTGCAAATGTATTTGTAAATGTACCAACAAAGAGAAAAATGATTTAAAAAAGAAATACTTTGAAATATTTAGCAATAAAAGCACCTTTAAGTATGACACTGAAGCAACCATCTAAGCATTTATTTTACATTTTAAAAGCCATTGTAAAAAAGATAAACAAGAAAGAAACATTTTATTTTTAATTTAAAGTTGACATAAAAGTAAACACAGTTTGAAGAATAAAAAGAAAAGGCGATCGTAAAGTACGACGAGCAGATGATACACGCTACAACTGACTTTACCTATGACGTGTAACATAGCCAATTTTGCTCGAGTTGCTAGAACAGGAAATAATAAATCTATAATATAATATATTAAGTACAATTGACTTATTGAAAAGAATGTCCATTTCAATCGTTTACAGAATAATTACATTCATTCTTTTTTTTAAGTAACTGAATTTTAGTTATATATTAATTGATATTTATAATTCTTTACGCTTATAAGGACCTCAGATCCTTAACATTAATTTTAACAGATTAAGTAAATAAAAAAACACTGTAACTTACGTTCAACTTGACATCCTTCGATGGTCTTTTGGAACTGTGGTTTGCCAGCTTCATTGGTGGAGAGAGCTAACCTGGCGGTTCTCGTGTCTGATGCATCAGTCGAAGTAATACCTCCAGCAACCGTTCTCTGTTGGTAAGAACTGCTAGAGCTTTCGGTAACGGAACCGCCTACTACTTGTTGAGAACTCGAGATCGCACTTGCCGCAAAGGAAGAAGAAACTTCGGACTCTACTCGACTGCCCACACTGACACTCGTGCGCGATGATTCTATTAAAGTATTAAAGGATTTTCAGTAGAACCAAAGTACTGAAATTTTTGAAATTCAGAAGATTAATTACCTTCGACGAACTTTGAAGATGAGCTGAAACGACTAGAAGAATATCGCCGAGACATGTCGCCCGTTTGTTGATCCGCTGGGTTAGCGGCACTTTTTTCGGATTCAGGAACGTCAGTCAATTGTAAATCGTCAGCTGCGTGCTCGGCAAGAGCTAGGACATCGCTGGCATACTCGCGAATTTCTTTAAGCCAGACCGGTTTAATTTGATCCTTGTGAGCCGCTAATGTGATCGGGTAACTTTGGCCCTTTGCTTCCGCTGATGACTTGAGATGCAATTCAAATGTCCGCTGGTCTTCTGGGTGATCTTTTACTTCTAGTTCTGGTAACTATAAATATCAAAGGTATTAATGTAAAGACTCTTAATTATGATTATATTTCAAGTAGATAAGTCTTATTACCCGAATTATATCCTTAAGTACAAAAACAGATCTATCCTCCGATATGCGCCTGACTTTGCAAACAAGTATTCGAGCTTTGAAAAGGAATAAATATCTTTCTTTACTTTTTCCTTCTTTATCTGTTACAGTGAACCATTCCTATTTAATTGCAAAAAATAAATACAAAGATAACTTGAAAAAGAAAAACATCGTACATATTTCTCTTACCAAAAAAATCAGAATATACGGCAAATTTTCATGAAAATGATGGTTTTTAATGTCGCCAAGGTAATGACTAATAATTTTTCTATTCATATACAAAAATGATTTTGGGGATAAATGATGGTTGCTTTTCGTTAACTAGCATAATAACATTTATAAGGACTGCTGAATTATGTTCTCTACATTATTAAATATGTTTAAAGTTAGAGACATCAAAACCACTATTTCCATGATCAGCCATATATAAACGAGTTAAATTATATATTTTCTATATTCTAATATATTTAAATAGAATACTAACGTGAGTAAGCAATCTTCCAAGCTTATGGATGTTCCCTTTGTATCCTTCGATATTACTTATAAATTTATTATCAGTTGCTTGATGAGGGATTCCTAGCATCAAATCCAAAGCCTTCTGGAGATCATCGCAATCTTCACCTAAACGGGTCGAATACTTTACCAGCTCCTAAAAATATGATAATATACAATATTCAGATTTGAAATTTATTTCTTTTACAGACCTACAGAAATAAAACAAATTTTAATTTAATCTAAAGTGACTTTATATCGTTTATTAACATAATTTCTTAATTTTTGTAGTTTTCTAACATTTTATTCGTTTTAAAAAATAGTGGAAGAATGAAAAAGTCAAAGAATTCTCTACACTAAATATTTAGTTTATAAATTACAAAATGATGGTAGGCACAGTGAAATGTACGTTTAACGTCGGATATCTCTAAAGAATCCAACACTTGATTTACAAGAGTATTAACGAGATGACTTTAGCCATAGTTTACACAAAGTGTAAAATTTCACATACAACTTTAAACACGTCAACAAATTATTCGTATGAACTATAAATACAAAATTGACTTTGATTTTATGATGTAGCTACAATAGTCTTTTAAAAAAGTATAAAAACAAATTATTTCTGTATTTAATTAATACACTTTAAGTTCTCAGAATTTTATTTATTCAGAAATTTTGGAGCGTATTTTTTGTTTTCATAAAATTTAAAAAGTGCGCAAGCTATCCGTAAGAAAAACTACGATGTTGGCTGCACTGTTTCGAATGTTGAGCTCGAATTTAGCTCTTGGTAAATTGTTCAAGGTAAAAAAATCAAGCTTAAAAACAATAATATGACATTTTTACTTTCGATTACTCACAAAACTATAAAAATTATTACATTATCAATTTTTTACGAAAATACTAATTCCATAGTACTAATATTATTTAAGAAAATTAATACTGTTGAGTAAAATTTATATGTCAGACTACTTACGGGCTTGTAATACGATCTTGTATCTTTAGACAATCGTAAGATTGGACAAAATCCAAAGGTATAAATCAATTTTAAAGCACCGAATCTCTATTAGAATCCAATAAGTTTACCGTGAAAGATCTGAGTTAACTTACCTTTAATAATAGCTGATAGTCATTGATGCGTTGTATTGGTAATTTCAAATGCTCCGATATGCTTTTATCATCTCCAAGTTTGTTACTCAGTTCCTTGAGACAGAAAAAAACATGTTGTTTAAAAGCTAAAATCTTTCTATTATTTTTGTGATTGCATTCAATATAAATGTAAAGATGGTTTTCTTTTCTTGAATATCGGAGCCCGAGTCATGGAGTTGCTTCTTACAGTTGGCATAGATTCAAAACATACAAAATATGAAATTCTATTTATAATCGTATAGGAACGGTTCATCACGATATCGGTATTTTTAGACGTGTGACTTTTGCAAGCACAGATAACTTGCAATAAAATTAGTTGACGTGACTCGACAAATAAAAAAAAAAATTTACCAAAACTAAATGCGTATATCAAGGGAGGGTATCGTGATACAGTCGCTGGCAAGAATTTAGTTCGCACATGCGCAGAAGAGGGCTTATTTGCATCGCGCTTTGTTGCCTGGGAAGAGAGAAAAGTTTGGGAGAATCTGTGTACCCGCTTCTCGTTTTGTCTATTTGGCTAACTGCTGTCTATCTATCTCGCCCCCCTCCCCACAGCTATTTCTTTCTTTACCTACCGTCGTAGCGCCACTCGCGCTCATTAGAGCTTCAATGAAATAGTATAGTTTGAATTGTTATAATATGAGACCGGAAAAATTAAGAATTTTGAGCTTGCCCAATAAACTTATTTTTAAATGATCGGTATAAAAATAGTTTTTAAGGATTGATTATTTATTGATTAAATCAGGTTTTTCACTATTGATTGAAATTCAAATGTATTAAATTAGATATAACAATTACTATTTAAACCAATTGTGATTCCAGTAAGTTCACTAAAATTTTATAAATTTATTAATTCTGTGTGAAAATTTTAATGATTTAAATTTTACACGATAAGCATTTTTATAATAATTTTGAACAGTAAAAATTGTTAAGGCACATCAACGAAGCACAACACAAACACTAAAGAAAGTAAATATTGAAAAGAAATTGGAGGTAAATAATAAATCAACACAATAAAACACACCTGCGCGCACTTGAAATTACCGAACTAGAACTACAACGACTTTTTCGAAATAAAACTAGATGGAACTCCACTTAGAAAAAGTGGAGTGGCGCAGCTGCGGAGGCGGCGGCGGCGGCGACGCTTCTTGCAGACTGGACCGCCTTCATTCTCATTTCAACATTCGAATATAGCCGGTGGTTAGCAAAATCCCTACTCTCGGATTCGCTAAGCTAAGCTTCGTTCAAGAAGGGGACGAAGCTCGCCCGCCCAAGCTTGCTTACTAGACTACACAAAAATATTTTAATGCACCATCACCGAGACAATAATGTTTAATAAACTCTGTACTTTTTACAATCAAATATTGAGATTAATTATTAACAAGTTCTTATCGTAACTTGGTGTACACGCGCACTTCATCAAAATACAAATGATGAAGGAAGAGAACGAGAGAACAAAATTTTGAAGAGATGAACGAAAAACTTGGCCAGGGCAATTCTGGACCAAAGACTCTGTGACCGTGAGACATGCGAAAACTAATTTCCGGAATGTCATATTCAAAAAAGTCGAGGCTCTTCATATTTATACTGGGAGGTCATAAATGCAAAAGAAAACTTAATTCTCTTTACTGTACAAAATACTTCTTTTTGCTCCAATTCCTCAAAAAAACAACATCATTTTTTCTAACACTAAACAACCAATGTTTTCGGATCAAAAAACTTCTGGAACCTATTGTATTTACCAGCACAATGAAAATATTTTTTTCTACGTACTGGATAATCTAAGAATAATAATTTTTTTGATTTTTATGATCTTCTACTTTAAGTTATTAAATAGTAGTCGTGTTTATTTACTTAATTACAACTGACAAAGACAAATATAAGTAACCCCGTTAATATATTTTTTTAATACGCTTGCTAATATATTTGTTAATATAATCATTTTTAATGTCAATCTATGAGGTTATCAAGATTTACTATTAAGTGCCATTAAATTCAATTAAAATTAAAATGCTGAAATATTTATGTATGATATATGATTTCTTTTAATACAGAAACAGCGTAGACACACTCTTTATATCAGTACGCTAGCAAGCCTCAAAAAACAGATTTTAAAAACCTTAATTAAGGAAGTTCAAGATCTAGATTTAGTTGAAGAATTCAGAAATAACTAATGAATCACGCGAAAAAAACTTCCATATGAAAAATAAACAAATAATTTGTAACATCTTATGATCTACTTCATTTTTTAAAATAACTATTTACATTAGGTAAAACATATTGTATTCTTTTAAACATACACACTAAAATTTTTCTAATCATTAAATTTTAATTCTGAACGTTCTGCAGAAATATTTTTTTTGTTATTCAATATAAGTATTTTGTACATAATAGAAACATAGACTAACGCAATCATACGAGTTTTTATATAAAACATATTTATGTACATGTATGTAATATTTAAAAGTACTCAAATATTATTCTATTTTATATCTAACAATAAATCAATAATATAATATATTATATTATAATAAAAATTAATTTCAATAATAATATGAATACAAATTTAATTTTCAATTATTATTATAAGTTAACTTAAAAGCTAAATTTGAAAATAAAAAAGGCAATAATATGAACACTTGAAAAATTAAAAAAACTAATTTTTTAAATATATTTCAGCCTTAGGAATTTATTAAGGATAAAATTTGTATTTGTTTATTTTAGTTGTCGGTCATGCTTTCATTAATTATACCCTTGTATTAAAATTCAAACTGTTTTAACGATACGAAAAGTTGTGCGAAGAAAAAAGTCACAAAATGTTCCCATGTTAAAATAAACGTAGCTATTTTGGTCTCTGGACAGTCGCCCGTGTGCCCCCGCTATTATGCAATGTTACATTTTCTCTCTTTTCCATGATCGCTTTATCGTACTATGTTAGCAGACAAAAATTTTATTTTCTTGTTATTATTCCTATTATTTAAGAAGTTAACAAATTTTAGTAAAGTTTTCATGCGTACCAAATATAATCACTAAATTCATCATTACATCGGCTGAAAAGCTTTAGATTAATCTTTTTATTACAATTTTAAACTAGATTTTTATAAATTATATATATTGTTTACAGATAAAATATTTTGCACGCAAGAAAATCATAATGAAATTACGTGCCGTGCTTAAAGAACAATAAGAAGTGAATTAAAATTATTTCGAATTTTACCCTATTAATACTAGAAATTCATATAATGTAAGAAAAACAAAATTTACAATATATCTACAGTTATGATTTTGATTGATTAAAAAATTTAACAATTCTGCAATCCGGATATTTTGAAATAAAGAATACGGCAAATAATATTTATATATGATCATTTAAATTTTATAAATAAATATGAGACCTTTAAAAATAGCGTATCGCCTAATACTTTAAACTTCAGGAATTTCGAAGTATAAATTTGTGTGAATAGGTATACATTGCACGTTTACTAAGCGAGAATCAGGGGACTATAGAAAGCTCTTGTGTTATCCAAATCTTATAGTTTATAAATATATAGGCTTTAGACATAAGAAAGAAATCTGCCTTACCGCAACATTCATATATAAGACAATTCATATACTGACTTTACCAGCATATGATCACAAATTTTTTTGTTTATTTTGTAAAATACATAATATTTAATCAAAATTTTAGCCTTATATAATAAAAGGAGATTAAATATTAAAACTCAACATTTTCATTTTCAAATTAATAGATATTTAATCACTAAAAAGAATTGATTAATTTTTACTAACTTTTTAAATATACCCGCAAATTTTTTAATAAAATAAGTGAATTCATCCACAAAAATTTTTTATAAGATCTGAAGAAATTTAGAAAGAGGATAAAACGTCGACTAGGTAAATTAAATAAATTAAATCTCTTAAGTATTCAATAATATCTACTGTTTTTGTTTTCATTCGGGCAATCACTATTTTCAGCCTCATAAAACTTCTTTATAAAATTTCAGTTCTTTTTTAGGCGGTTATTATAACATTTCTACAATAAATTTTCTTTGATCTACTTTGCTATTTACTGTTAAAATGAATACAAATAAATAGTAATTGTAGTAATTGCTTATAATGTTATACCTGCTCATTATTACCGCACATGAAATTCAGCGAAGCCACTTTGACTTAATCGGCATCAAACGTGAATGTAAAGTTTAGCTACGTGTTATTATGATATTTTATGAAGTCAGTGTGTATAAAATTGCAAAATGCATAAAGTACAACTTTACAAATTTATGTTATATAAATAACTTTTTATACAATATACAAAAGCTATACAAAATTCTAATATTTACCTCGAAATATTCTCGAACTTGGGAATTGGTTTGAAGGAATTCCTGGGCTACAGGTTCATCTCGACAATAAGCCACGTGTTTATCAAAATCTCTCTCCTATAAGTTAAATAAATAAATAATTTGTATTGTTATATATTAACGCACAAATTTAAATGGCTATACAAGAATAAAAAATTTGATACAAAGTTGCCGGTACAGTAGAAAATTACAAATCTCAATGGATAATAAAAAAACTAATAAATTTCAGTAACATTTGTTTAAATATTTTCTGAAGCAGGATAAAATTTGATTGCCTAATAAAAATGACTTACCAGTCTAAGAAAAGTCTTGCCGAGCATACGCGGCTGATCTGCATAGTATTTGACACCCTCGATTAAGACCCTGCCGAACGATCTAAGTAAGGCCAGAATTAATGTCGTGCCAAGGTCACTCCACACTTACGTGCTAAAACCCTTTTTATTGCATTTCTTGCCAACTCGACACAAATATCCGACACATATTGTGACGGTATAAGTCAGTTGAAAGGATAAAAAAAATTGGATCTTTGGCACTGAATCCAACCCTTTTTTAAATGTTTTAGTTCACATGCAAACAGATGAGATGATTTCAAAAAGAATTAAATACTAAATAATGGATATACATTTTCGGATGGAGATTAGAATGCAAGTGTTTACAAAAATTAATAACACTTTTTCATATTACTTCAAATACATAATCAACTAAACAAGCAATTCAACTAAGTATATACCTAATAATATTTTTGGAAAAAACAGTTATATAGTTACAGATTTTTGGATGATAATTATTTTACAAGTGTAAAAACACAAAAACTCACAAATCTTGACTTACGTAATTTACAGAATCAAAGCTAAGAAAAAAGATGTTTTCATCGTGTATTTATGTGCATGTGAATACTACTTGTACGTGCTATTGTATTGAGTACATGTGTTTCATAAAAATTAAAGTACAAAATTTTAATTTGTGCCAACTTTTCGATATCCTATCCTTTTAATTTTACATTTTTTTATTAATGCGTGAATTTACAAATTTCCTTTCAATTTTTTATGAATTCTATCACTCAAAAAAAGATTTCGAACTTTGATAAGTATTAAGATAAAATTATAGCTTTAAAAATTTGGCAGTCACATAAAATGTAGTAAAACAATAGTCTAATACTTAGTAGCCCTTGATAAATGCGAACATTCTACGAGTATATTTCATTGTCTCTTACTTAATACTACTTATAATTAGAAATGTTCCTTCAAAGTTCAAAGTAACGGGCGCCGTGGACTTAGGTTTAGTTGTCAATATAAAAAATATTAATTTTAGCTTAAAAAAATTTCTTTTTTTTTGTAAAAATATATTTTACAAAGCACATTTAAAAGTTCAGTTATCAGAAAAAAGTTGATACCAACGAAGCTTAAATAACTATTTAACATTTGCTATTGAAGGTAAGCTGTATCTATTTAATACAATAAATACAAATGTAATCGTGTAATATTGTACAATTTTTATAGGTAATTTGTGGTCTATAAAAGTTCAAAGAAAATTTACTTTGAAGCTATAAATGAAAAAAATAACTAAGTAAATAAAATATTTAGATAGCTGTCTAAATTATTTACGACTATACTTTTTTGTCCTCGTCATCATCCTCGAGATTGAGCTTTTGATAGAACATTTTCAACAGTTCTTGGTTTTATATTCATTTAAATATCTATTGATATGAGTTAGAATCTTATGGAACTGACCTGTGAGTTAGATTTACATGGATTGGAAATTGTCATATAATTATATGGCAAACATTATTGAAATGGAATCATGTGGCTACTCTTATTCGATATACGACAATTGTACAGCTAAAATACTATTAAAACTCGTTAAGTTATAAGTACTTCATTGAATTTTAGGATATTCGTATATAAAGTAGTCTAGAATTGGCAGAAATCGTACAAAGTTTTGCCAGAAAAAAAGAAAAAAAGTCTGAATTATCACAAATAAATGGACCTCTATTACAATAAGAGAATAATTTATTTGGCTCTTCAAATTGGCTTTAGGTTGTTTTAGATATCAATAAATAAACGAAGCCAATATATTACGATCTAATTAAAAACTTGAAGTTATTGACCTTTTAATATTATTTTAAGAAAATTAGTTAATGCTTTTAATGAAAGTAATTAGGATTAGGAAAATCTTAAATAAAATTTTAAAGTATATAAAAAATCAAAGAAAATAAGTTTTTATTTGCTATCTTTCAGGATTAGAAAATACCAATCTGATCTAAACTTATGATATGTTAAATTTAAGCAACAAAAATGTACTGACTATATAATTATCTAAAGCAGCATCTACTAACATTTATGATTTATTAGTAGATTATCATTTATAAATTCAAACTTTTATAAGTTTAAAGAAAAAATCATATTTTTTAAATTATACTTCAAGTAGGTCAATAACATGAGTTCTTTTCTGCAATATAGATTGTACTGTTGTGGATTTTTTTATTTTTTTATATGAAATTAAAATATATCTCAAAATTTTGGTCGATTCAGTCATTAAACAAGTAATATTTTCCTTATTGATCAAAATTATAGTCAAAATATTGTTGTACGTAAAGATATTCTCATATCAAATATAAAACTTATTTAGCACAATTTTTTTATTCATCTTATATTTTTCGGTACTTTACTAGAATTACTCGTTTATTTTTAATTTTTAAATAATTTTTATAGAACATGCTTCTAGAATATGTTGAATAATAATGTCCGAAATCTTTTATTAGTGAAATACTTAGATTTTATGTGCCTTTTAACAAAAAGAAAGAAAAACTCAGGTTTTTTATGATTTGTAATAATTACCGACTGAAGTAATTATACTTCAAAATTATGTATAAAACGCGATATTAATACAATAAATTATACTTGAATCTCCGTATTATTTACTGACTTCGAAATGTCTTAATTGTACAGAGTAAATGTTCTTTGTGTAGAATTGTAAGAATTTGTCTGTGTTCTTCCACGACTTCATGAATTACTTACGTATTGTGAAAATCTGCAATTTGTTTGAAATTCGTGAAAATAGTTTCTTTATTATCTCTCACAGCGCGTGGAACGTCCGGATTATCGAGCGGCTTTAAATACCGTTCTACTACCAGTTGTAAATCTCGACCGAATTCTTCTTCTGTTTCGACTAATTCCTTAATAACGGCCCTGTAATTCCGAATAATATATTATAGTAGCTTATATTTTAAAGTAACAAGAAAGATACAATAAAATTAAACTTACTCTCGCCTAAAATGAGAATCCTCAGGTGTAAACTGACTTAAAGATGAAGTATCTTCGCTGAGAGTTGTTTGCATCAAAATCGACATTGGTAACCATCCTTTTTTGCCGTCGGATTTTCGAACAAGTACCCTGATTAAAAAAAATAAATGTAAATTGTGTATGTAAATATATTTATATATTTATAATATTAATATAGCACCTTTTTAATAAAAAATCATTGTTTGTGTTAAAATATCTAATAAAAAGCTATTAGTTAGAGTAATATCAAGTTTTGAATCCTAAACAGATTCGTAGATTGACTAAAGTAAGTTAAGAGGTCACATGCACCCGGGTAGAAAATTGACCATATTCTGAGCAAAATTTCTGATCAACAAATGTTAAAATGACATTTATCTAAAAATTTTAGAATTGCTTTGGACAGAATTTCTAGATAAGTGTAATTTTAATTTTTTTTACCAAAAATCCTGCCCAGAATATAGTTGATTTTCTACCAGAACATGTTGATTGTTAATTTTCAATAGTTTGAGTTAAATAAAAATTTGATATGGAGTAATTTTTAACATATATAGTTTTTTTAAATATATTTATATATTTTCAACTCATCTTGACTAACAAAAGTTTTTATTTCATTGAGAGACTTAAACGCGGATTAAACAAATGTTAATAGATAAAATTATACTTAAAGCTACTAATGAATAAAAATGTATTTAGAACAGTTAAATTAAACTTATTATTAAATTAAATACCACGTTTTCATTCAACATAAATATGTATTATCTACAAATTAAACATAAACTTTTAGAAATTTTTGAGTAGTCAATAATATGTGGAAGACACAGGTTAAATTGATTATTAACAAAACTATATTAACGCAGGTAGGTACACTTACGTAATAAGTTAAAATATTTTCTAAATTAATTTTTATTCGGTTATGGAGCCTGGCTTTTACAAGTATACAATGATAAGATTTATTTTAATAGACAAATAAAAATTTGGTATAGAAAGATTAGGCATAAAGAAAGCAGAGTTTTTAAAACTAGATTAAGAGTAAATTGTATATCTACATATATTTAGGAAAACAAGAATATTTAAAAAAGTATATAATAATCACCACTTTTTTATTATTATTATTATTTTTTGATCCTAAAATCTATATAATTAACTATTTTATAATTTAGAAATGAATTATGTCAAATAAATTCAGTAAGTCAAAAGTAAATAAATAAATCAATAAATTCAATAATTTATAAATTTTTACGTAATTTAATATCAAAGTTTATGGTTTAAGAAATTTCATAGACAGATAAAATTAGTTTTTTATATTTAATTATAAAATTTTGAAGACGTAAATTAGAACTTCAGTATAATTAAGTTTTAATTGATTAAATAAATTGAATTGAATAAAAGTAACGACTATAATTATTTAAATTTTGTAAAAAGATCTTAAGTGGTGAGTTACGAGCAGTGTCTCCAGTTCATACACTTCAAATTTAATAGTTTTTAAACAATATAAAATTTTTGGCTAACTGCCGTCGAGGATGTAAAATTGTTGGCATGCTCGACGCTTTTATGCTGAAACTTTTTATGGGCAAACAAAAAGTATGATATATCTATTAAAAATACTTAGCAATCAAAATGCAGTACTGAACTCTTGAATGTACCTACGTATATACATGAGTGTGCTCATGGAATGAAAGTATTAATAGAAGTTCTGGAATAACTTTATTATTCCAGTACAATCAAATTATTTAATTCAATTTTAATCTCTTAAAAAATGTATATATCAATTACAAAAACGTTAAAATAAAACACTTCTTTTTTTAAATGTATAATACTGTTAATATTTTCAACATCTAAATAATGCGATTTATACAAATCTAAAAATATTGTTAAATAATTAAAAATTTGAAAAATTAAATTAAGTAAGGAGCTGCAAATATTACGAGCCTCTGATAAAGGTGGGTTAATGGAAAAATAAAGCGCGCACGAGGTCAATGGCTTTTCCTCTCGACATTTCGTTCTGCGATGCTTGAACGGCAGAGAAAAAGTCAAGAAAAAATTCAAGTAAAAATAAAGACAAAGCAGAGTGAAAAGTTAAATTTTTGACTGTCAGTTGTTTTCTCGGAATATTCACGAGTTTGCAAGAGCGAAGCTTACAAGCTCGACCCACCTCGAAGAAGAGTGAGAAATTAGAAGAGAGCGAGAATCCGCGTGCTTTCGTCGCGGACGCACGGACAACTTATGCCTTGCAGCAGAGTTGTCCAATCGATCTTCAATTTCACCAATGTCGAATGTCGCATCTACCGTAGCTTCCCTACAATAAAACTCTTTTCCTAGTTTTCTTGGACATAGTTTTTGGGTTATTTAAATAAGCGCGAATGATGAAGCGATTAATTGAATTAAAGAATGAACTTATTAGAAATGAAAATAAGTTGTCAAATATTTTATAGAAAAAAGTTTGAACAACTGCAGAATGGAGTATGCAAAATCTGCAAATGAATGTCGTTGCTCGAAGTAGCTTCTCTTAAGCTTTAGAGTAAAAATAGATTTACTGGAAAAGCCAAGCCGGAATAACCCCCGTAAAACATTAATTATAAATTCTAGTCGATCAAGAATGATTAATAAATTATTTTAGGCTACGTTATTTTGTTATACAGACACTTTATTATATCTACGAGACAATCGATTTTTCAAACTGTAAGGACTTTGAGTAATTTAACGTGAACGTAAATCAATGGTGCTTAAAGAAGTTATTTTAATACAAGTCTTGTTAAAAGGCGTTTTTTAAAATACACGCACGTTTAAAAATAAACTATAAATGCGTCAACAACATTTTTTCACAAGGACTTTAAATGGACAAACTGATTGCTTTTACTGCAATTAAATTAAAAATGTAGTTAAATATTAATTTGTTAGTCTGAAGTTTATAAGTCGTGATTATCTTGATTCAGTGTTTTGCAATAATAACAATAAAAATAATAGTTATATGTATTAAGTAAACGTAATAGACATATTTTCAAAAGCGGAAACTATACGTCTATTATTCTTTAAGTTAACTAGGCTTATTTGATAATGATAGACCCGGATATGTATATTTTTCATAGGAAAAAATCACAGTGTGTGTCAGACATTACGCTCATACAGCTGGAAATAAGCATGCTACAGAAATAGCAAAAGCACAGAACTTGCGAGTGTTGAATGGTTCTAAAATGAGAACCGAACTTGAATGTTTGTCTTTCTTTAACACGGACTTAAGACACGTTAATAATGGCTTACTTTGAGCTATCAGCTGCATATTCAATGGCCTCTACGATATCTCCAACGTTGACGGAAAAAGCTGGATCATCTTCGCTTACGTGATCCTTTACTATCACATAATTATCTGATTTCTGTAAAAAAACAATAATACACTTAACAAATTCATTGCATATTATTATCTTATTTCCAAAATAAAAGTAAAAAATAAAAAATAAGTTTAGAAGTTACATTTAAGAACTCTAAAATAATGATAAGTATTATAAAAATTTTATATAATTTATTTATATACATTTATTTTTTCATTATAAAATAAGAAAAAGACTAAAATATTTTTAATAAATTCTGTTATCAGCTTATGAAGTTTACTGCGTGAGATGGAAAAATATACTGAATTTTGGTTTACAAAAATAAAGGGTATTGTGATATAATTTAATTTAAAAATCAATTGAATAATTAAATCATTATATACCAAATTATATCTTAGAAAATGTATTTACTAAGACTTGTACAAAAGATTGTTTTGTAGAGTATACAAAGCCAGAAAAATAATTTATTCACGTTTTTACAGAATATATATTAGCAACAAATATTTAATTTATTTTGTGTAAATATTAGACTTCAAAGGCTTTTATATTCATATGAAAAATGCATAAATAAATTAGCTGAAAGAGATAACTAATATTCTTTTAGACATGGAGGATGTCTAAAATTTTATATTAAAAAGATGCTTTTATTAAATAGGATAAAATCTAAAATATTGCTACAAGTAGTAGTGCTAATTTTATAATTATATTATAATTTTAAAAAAATTTTAAATATATTTTTTTTAATTCTATCTAAAACTAATGAAGCAACCTGAAAATCTTTTGGTTTTATTATAGTTTGTGTATTCTTTTTTTGATCTATTCGTTCAGAAAAATGAAATAAAAACCATCCCCAGTAGAAATAGAAAATGTACATAAATGTAAAAAAATATAGAAAAGTCTATACTTCTGATATAATTACAAGACCTTTTATACTTTTCTTTTAAACATTTATAAATCTTTTTATATCCTTTTGTGTTTTTGCATATTTTTGTATATTACATACTTTTGCACATGTTTATATCTTTTTACACGCTTATACATGTATTTACATGTAATTTGTAAATTTATTTGAATTTCAAATAGTTCATTTTTGTACGTTAATATATGTACGTTACAGGCATAATCATTAGTTTTAATTACAACCACTAGATGGCAAGGGGTATTCTTTGATAAAAATGAAAACTTTGGAGGATATAGGAGGATATAACGCCTGAATAAAGAAGTCTTATTAAAGTATTCCTAGTATTCGAGTCAAATAAAACTTGTAAATTTTCTTAAAATATGAATATAAAAATATTGGATTTCCCTCCCATGATAGAATTAAAAAATTATAAACAGTTTAAATTAAGATTAGCCTTACCCCTTCAATGTTATCTTGATAAAGATTACCAAATCTATAAAATATTGGTGTATTTTCTCTACTCATAGACCGATATTCAAGAGTTTGATCCGATTTCGAAAGGTCTACCCCATTGAATTTATTCTTTTTATACTTGTTACTAGTTAAAGAATTATCCAAACTGCTTGTCGGTGTTACGGAAACATTTGGTTCATTGTATGTTAAAAGCGTTTCACTATCTATTTCATTTTCTTCCTCCATAGTTTTTACTACAGGACAGTTGTACATAGAAAACCGATGAGCGACTGGTTTACTCAAGCGTAAAGCAGAAAAAACGTGAAGAGGTTCAAAGTGTTGAATTCCATGTTCATCTAACAATGTGTAAGGCATTTGGCCAGTCAAAACTGATCTTGCTGCTTCGCGTGGCACAACCGCTTGTAGACCTGGTTTTAAAATCATAAATGTTGCTGATGGTCTACGACTATTTCTTATTAAAAAATCTTCCATTGCTAAAGTATTTCCTCCATGAAGTAAAGAGGCTGGAATATCGCTAGATGATTCTAGACAAGTTTCTTCAGGTACGATCATTAGCGCGGCACTCTCTCTTACTAAAGTTCGTAAATAGGGATCATTTTTTGCCTTCTCTGAGTTACTGCTCAAATCTCTTAATACATTCACAAGATGTGGTCTTTCAGTAGCTAATTTTCTCATTATTGTAAGTCTTTTTAATATATCAGTAGCAACTTTATCACTAGCTAAAATTCTGGTTGAAGTTTCATCATTAATAACGGACAATAAGCTAGTAACGGTAGAAGACATACCAAGAGCTTTAGCTAAACCTACAGCTTGAAATAACAAATCTCGAACTACAGAACTTTCTTCATTTAATAATTCTTCTAATTTTGTTTCACTGTACTCTTGAATAGTTTGCACAATAGCTTTATGAACAGCTTCAGAAGCTTCTTTTTCGGTTACTACGTCAGCTTTTGAAACTTTTTGTAATACTCGTGAAATTAATTCAGGATGGTCTTGAGATACTATTTTAAAGGCTGAACCGATTACATCGTTTCCGTTTTCCTCTTCAAGAACTTGAGAAAGGCGATCAAGAATTACTTCATCCTTTAGACTATTTGTTACAAGCGTTGATTTTAAAATATCAATTTTACTACCACTTACATCAAGAATATCCATAATTGTTGATTTACATATGGAGTTTCGTTTTTGCGGTACTAATAGCATTTGTGAAAATTCTTCAACTACAGCTTCAAGAGGCATAGAAGTATTATTAAAAAAATGTTTCATTGTTTCGGTAATAGATGAAAAAATAATATCCCGTTTGCTTTTTTCATCCCCATTATTACTTTCGATAGAATAAGTATCATCGCTATTGTTGTTATTAATATTATAAAGCTTTTCATCTAAAAGTATCTGTACCGCTGTAGCTAAGATCGATTTTAATGCTTCTTGTGGCCAATTCTCGTTGAGACTATTAATTTCTTGATGGTGAAATTCTTTATTCAATATTTCTTGTTTGCCATTCACAGAAGGAAAATCATGACCATTTTGATATTGATATTCTCTATTTGGAATGGTTTTAAATTGTTGCTGTACTATTTTGTCTGCTAATATAGCAATCGTAGAGATTACTTGTGCCATTTTAATAGCTTCATTTCCTTGAAGGCCCATTTTTTCAGCTGTAAAAATTGCGTGATTGAAATCAACTGCTTTGGGGTCCACATCAATATCAACATTCGGTATGTTCACAGGTACATTTTTTCCAACTGACAAGCCTGCGTCTGATAATTGCTTTAAGATTTTTGAATCAATGCTTGCTTCACTATAATTTCGTGTCGATGTACGGTACTGCAAATGTTGAGTTGAGAATAATTTCAGTTCCTCAGGCGTTACTTCAAAACCTTGAACTGAAAATTCTAGTTCGCCTTCTGGTGTGTCTGTCAAATCAGGAGCTACAAACCTCGGACCTTCTTCTGTCTGTACTATTTGACCTGGTATAAAAATTACTCCATGTTCTGTTGATTCTAAAACCCTTCCCGGAACAAAGTGTGGACCATCGGGTGTGTTAACTACTTGTCCTGGTACAAATCGCGATCCTTCATCCTCGGTAGATATCACTTGTCCGGGAATAAATGTAGGTCCAACTTTAGTTTCAACTATTTGACCAGGAACAAATTGAGGTCCATCTACAGTATTAATTGTTTGCCCTGGAACAAATTTTAATCCAGTTCTTGTTTTTACCATTTGGCCAGGAACAAATTTCGGACCACTGCTAGTCTCAATAACTTGTCCGGGTACAAACTGCTCTCCTGTTTCTGTATTTACTACTTGACCTGGTACAAAACCATCATCAGTTATAATACCAGGTACAAAACGATGACCATCCTTATCTCTAACTAATTGACCGGGTATAATTTTTTTCCCTTCAGGAATTTTTTTTACATTTTCTGGTATAAACTCAATTCCTCTTTCTGTTTGAATAATATGTCCAAATATTTCTGCCTGCGTGACAGATGCAACACTAGCAGTTTTAGAGTCAATGGGAATTCCAGATGGTACAGGATTAGAGAAGTTAATATCATTTATATTTTTAGCAATAGCAAACTGAAATCCGGATTCGTCAGATATTGTGGTACCAGGCATGAATTTCTCTCCATTTGGTGTATTAACAATTTGGCCTTCAACAAATTTCATACCTTCAGGTGTATCTAGAGTCATACCAGTAATAAATTTATGACCATTTTCTGTTTGTGCTGTGATACCTGGTATAAAATGTGATTCACCCGTGTCTTCTAAAATACTTTGACCAGGTATAAATTGAAAACCATCTGTTGTTAGCATTGTTTTTCCAGGGACAAATTTTTCTTTTCCGTCCTCCATTTTTAAGCATTGTCCAGGCATAAATTCCCAATTTCCCTGCACTTGATAATTTTGACCAGGTACAAAAATTTGTTGGCCTAATTCATCGGTAATCGTTTGCCCTGGCATAAATTGAACTCCATTTGGTGTGTTTACAACTTGTCCTGGAACAAACGTATTGTCATCTAAAACTTGCCCTGGTATGAATTTCGGTCCTTCTTTTGTTAATACAGTTTGTCCTGTCAAAAATTTTGAGCCTTCGCTTGTATGAATAGTTTGACCTTGTATAAACTCTTCTCCTCTTCCTGTAGGTAAATTTTGACCCGCTACGAAAACGGGAGTTAACTTATCATTTTCTTCGTGAACTGAAATTATTTGGCCTGGAATAAGCATCGGTCCCTCTGGCGTGTGAACAGTGAAGCCGGGTACAAACGTATTTCCTTTTTCTGTTAGTAAAGTTTGTCCAGGAACGAAAATGTCTCCATCAGGCGTACGTAAAGTTTGTCCTACAATAAACCTTTGAGCTGCTTCTATATTCAGTCTTAAACCCTTCACTTTGGATATTTCTACATTTTCACCTTCGCCCATAGTTTCTACTAATCTAGGAATTTCATCAATTCTAGGTAACAACTGTGACGTATCTACTTTATCCGCTAAAAATTTGTTTGCAACGTCACTAGTATGTTCAAGTTCTTCGGATGATATTTTTTTAATAACATCTTGAATATAAGCGTCAGGTTGTGCAGTTAATGGGACAAATGGTTCTGCTATGGAAATAGTTTCAAAACCGCCGGTTTCTTCTGATATTGGTGTATTATATGACCCAAGTGAAGTTTTCTGTAAGTCTACCGTTTGAGGATTAATCAAAATAGGAGTTGGTAATTTTGTTGTTATTGAAGTATACTCAATATTTACACTCTTTTCTGTATCATTTAAAAGTTCCACATCTAACGAGTGGCTTAAAGGTTTTTTAAGTTCTTTCCATTCACTAGATTCCACAATCACATGTTTACTTAAATTCTCCTGTTTAATACCAATTTGCTTCCAATTTAAAGGTCGATCCTTTTGTTTTTTCTCACGAAGACTTCTCAGCTTAACTTGCTTTGCTACTTTTAGTTCCTCTTCTTCTGCAGCTTTTTCCTTATCTTCAAAAACTTTTTTAGCATAACTAAGACCTTCTTGTCTCTTTCTTTTTCTCTTCTTAGACTCCGCTTCTAATTTTTGACGTTCTTTAAGAACTTCTTCACTCGGTCCGAGTCCTTCATAGAGTTCATCGAGTACTTCTAAATCCCGAAAATCGACTGAAACGTTCTTTCCTTGCTTGAGACGCAAGAGTACAGTATCACAGTCTTTCGAAAGCATAACATCTTTTATATCACCATCTCTCACTGCAGCTTCCAACTGCGCCGGAAACACAAGACTGTATCTACGTTCTTTTACCGCATAAACGAATTTAGCATTTTCTTCTTCTTTTTCCAGTGGTTCCTTAGATTTAAGCAAATTTCTTAAAGCTACTTGCTGCTCACCTTCGCCATCAAGAACTGGAAAAACATATCTATAGTCTTTTAAAATAACATGTTTCTTTTTCTCTCCTAAAATGAGACCAGCTGTAAAGTGATGTGGTGGTAAGCCGGAGGACTTAGTTGTGATTTTACATTTTTTATTTTTATCTCCTTGACTATGAAATCCAAGTACTACGGGAATGTAGTGGTGAGTTGGCAAACCATAGGATTTACCTGTGATTCGACAAAAACGTTTGGCGTCAGCAGGACTGATAGGAGGCAACAGCGGAAAATAATTAGGTTTGGGGAGGCCACGACTCCTCCCCGTTATTCTGCAAAAGGACATTCTTATATCTTGTCAAATACGATCCTACTTTTTAAAACTGTCTTATCCACTGGAGCATGCTAATTCGTTGGAATAACACTTTTTATAAAAACAAATACTTCAATTTGCACAGCTAAAATCAAAAAATGAAGTTTAGCCATATCAGTCACAATTTCACACTCTTTATAATTACCCTTTTCTCATTTATAATGAAAGAAGATACGATTAAAAGCTGGTGGTAAGCCAATTAGCTTCCACAATCTTGAAGGAATTCACGAACATTCACTTATTTCGGTTTCGGAGCGAGGACACTCTTAACATCGAGAATAAACGTAAAGGCAAAACATAAAAATATACAAGCTGTTTACTAATTTTTTTGTCATCGTCACTCAACACTATTTTACCACTGCAATTTTTCTATTTTTTTCTTTTCGTTGTTTTTTTTTTTTTTTTTTTACATTGTCGTAGTCGTTTTCGTTGATTTTTTCATTCGTTTTATTTCGACGAAAAACTAAACTTGAATTTTTTAAAAACAGTAAATTTAGCGGTGAAGTTTTCGATTTTGTTGCCCATACCGGGCGCGCACATCTTACTAGTGCGGTCGGCACTACCGCTACTGTCGCTACTGCCTGAAAAGTGTGTATTACGATGCGTGGCGACGAGCGCCAGACTACTAGTTGTACCAAGGAGCTAAGAGGCGTTTGCTGTTTGCCGCGTGGCGCGTGCTGAGTCTCTCGCTCCTCGCGCCCAGAAATAGCTACCCTTCTTACTTCTCCAATACAGCTTTGGCGTATACGAGCTTACGGCTTACTGTATGAACTGCTTTACTCTTTTACTGTGATACAGCAAGACAAAGAATCAAGCGATAAACAAAGCCTCGTAAAGCCACCTTATACGAACTGTATAACTATCATCTTTGTCGTGATTTGCACTTTTTAAACAAAAATTAACAAGTATAGAAATTTATCAAGTTTAATAATATTTTGATATAGCTACTTTTCAACTAAGAAATATTACGTCTAAGACGATTGCGTATTTGTGAAAATCAAACGCTAATTCGTCAATAATTTACCGAGCTATTAACGTTTATGAGGACTATTGGCAGCCATTGTACCCGCCATATCAATACGAATCCAAGAAAATTGATGCTTCGCCAAAATTTACTATGTTCGCAATGCCACGACAAAATAGTTTATGTCTGGCATAAACTACTTGACTTATATTTAATTATATTGCTCTTTGCCATTTGTTCTGTTATTTTGCGCGCTATTAAATTGCTATTTTTTATTTTCTTTTTACAAAACATCTCAAACCAGAGGCAAACAAGATACATTAGCCGAGGAGAAAAATATGGGCGAGGTTCTTTTGGCACATAAAACTGACAAATGGTGAGAGTCCAGTTAATAAAGACTCGTGCGAATTGTAAACTGCACATCTATTACGTACTTACCTTGAACCAATTTTCTTGGCGAACTTTATCTAATTACAAAGACATTCAGCGTTTTTCTGATTGTTAGTTCACCATAGCAATTACTTTAGTTAAATAGCCCGGGAATGAAATTGTTCCGCAAATTTGCGGCTTTTTGGCGCTTGCCAAAAAACTATTGTAAATACCGGTGAGAGTGCAATTTGTCAAAATTTTTGACGTTGCGTGAGATGCGCGCTTAATGAATAACTGTTCTTGAATTAGCCCCATTAATTGTTTTTGAATCACTAGAGCAACTTACTACTACGCTTGGGGTCCGCTGGATGAATGTTATTTTAGTTTATACGAATATTATTTTGATATTCTAAATCTGCGCCACGCTTTACTGTTCCCACACGATGTTTTTCAGTTAGCGATAGACTTTTGTCGCGAAAACAGGCTAAATAGTTACCGCGGTAAGTTTACTTTCTTTAACTTAAAATTAATGTATGCAGTTAATTATTAAAATATTTTGCTTTCTACCTATGTGAATAAAAGATTTTACTGAAAAAAATACTAACGTATCCTAAAAAGGAAAGACATGATCGCTAAGAGAACAAAGTACTATTTGTACAACATCTAAAGTTAATGTAGTTTTGGTGTAATTTGTTAAATATGCGTAAAATGTTTGAAACTGTGCATAGTAGTTTTTCATATTATATGCTAAGTATTATGTTTGTAAGATAGTACTTAGTAAGATTTAATGAATATTTTTAAACTATAATATTTAATATACGGTATGTAATCGATTCTGTTAATTATTAGACGTTAAATTTTATTTATTATTAAAATTCTTAAAGCAAATTATATAATATATATTTGTTATTCAAAACATTCATAAGAATTTAAGTTTACTAAGAAGGTTGTATGCAGTGCGTTTCAAAACAATAGAATCACCATTATAAAATTTTCGATTTAAATGCGTGTATTTTCGATCATCTGCAAAATCACATAACTTTATAAGGAAATGTTGTAGAAAAAAATGATAAAAAGCAAAGTAGATTTAATTTTCTAGAAAGCTTATTTTTTGTTTTTAATGTTACTAGGAAAGCCGTGATATATAATTGATATATATTTTAAAAATTAACATTAATTTACAAGGGAGATTTTTTAATCAACGTGGTTCTTTTTAGTTCTGAGACACTTGTGGGCTTTGATTAAATAATTTTTTTTTAAAATTCTTACACACCACTTTGAAGAGAACGGAATTAACATTAAATAGCCGCTGAGTGGTTTTTGTCCGACATTTCCTTTCAAAGTTATGTGATTTTGAAGATGATTGAAAATACACATTTTAAATGGAAAATTTCACGGTAGCCTTCTTGTTTTGGAACGCACTATATAAGTATGCAGAGATTCACACAGGCACATGTACACACGCTCTCACGCACACCCACGTGCTCTCACTCACACTCACATGCTCTCACTCACACTCACATATACACGCGCACACACACAGTAACAGTATTTCTTATTGTAAACAAACAAACCAGAAAATTTCAAATGAACACGTAAAGAATATTTTTTAATTTATTTTTGAGTTCTTAGTATTAATTATATTCTGCAAATATTTATTTAAAAGATAACTTATTTTTTATAAAACACATGTCTACTAAATTAACACAAAGGATTCGATAAAAATAATCTGAGAGCTGTTCCAAACATGCTTGTTCTGGATTGTATAAGTGGGAAGAACTGAGAAATTAAATTTATAAATATTTAAATTTATATTTAGATTTACCGAATTTGTTAATTTTTAACTATTTAGATTGAATTAAAGACATTTAAAACTTTTATATTTTAATTAATTAATTTAAAAATTTTAAATAATTAAAAAATTAAAGTAATATTAATAAAGCTATTAGTTTTATTAAAGTTTTAAATGTTGTAGCAGTTACATTAGTTTTAAACTTTATGTTTTAAAAGGTTATAAAGTATTCTATAAAGTGTGCTAAAGTTTATTCAAAAAAAGCTTCATTCAATACTTGTGTAAAAAAGATTTGATTCATATTTGTAATCTTTTAATTTTAAATATTTCAAGCATTTATACGCAAGACAAACCTTACAAATTTTTTTTCTAAAATAACATTTTTTTGTGAGTAAAATACTTTTTAATATTAAATTATTTAAAAGAAATTGAGTCTAAAATAAGCATAATTGTAGTTTTTAAATTTAATTATTTTTTTATAACATATATATTAAACTTACAAGAAAAACTCACATTTCCTTAAATATTATATTTTTTTAAAGAAAATAATTTTATACTATCTTTAACAATGTTTGTTTTCAATATAGGATTTATTAATTTTCATATCACTCTAAAAACTATAAAAATTACAGTACGAAACTGGTGCAACACTTATTGTTTGAAACATATATAGTCGCCTTTATTTAGTCATCTGTCAAAGTGTATAAAAGCTTTATTCATATTTAATACTTTATCATATATTCAAAGAAATATATAGATACTAAATAATGTTCCATTCACAAGCTTCCGTTTCACTATTGTGTCTGACACATTCGCTATTTTCACATCCAAACAATTGCAGTCATCAAGAAACAACCATTAATCAAAACATTTTCTTTTTTTGAGCAAGTACTACGAAATATAAAATGACTTTTACACCTCTTAAATTTCAAGTAAGTACTAATAAATTTGAAATGAATTACGAAACTAAAATTTATACCGCGATGTCATACGATTATTAATTTACTTCCGATGGAAAAAGGAGAAATTTTTAAAAAATTTATTTGTAAAACATAAAATGTTCACATTCTTTCATACCTACTTATACCATCTGTTTGATAAATTAATTATATTTTAAAAATATTGCAATTAGTTCTACAATGTATCGTCAAAACTTATAAAAAATTATGGCATTTTAAATTTAGAATAATTTTAATTGCATTAACTCAGCTAATATTTTCTTAAACTTACATATGAAACGACATTAAAAAGTCAAAAATGATTTAACACTTACACCAGTAGATTTTACTGAAGTACGAGCAGTGATCCTCTCTGTAACAGTCGTACCTTGGACAGTACGACTCACTTCGGAGGAAAATTCTGTAATATTTTATATTTTTCTATTAGCAGAAATTTCACTGTATTAAATAGATAAGTTTAGCCATAAGTTTACCTTTTTTAGTAAATTGTTGAGCCATTGTGTTATGTCTTCATTATTCTGCAAGAATATTAAATACAACTTAAAATGATAATTCGCGTTATTAATACAATATTTTATTACATATTTTTTAGTGTAATTGTTTAAAACTTTTCTGTAATATTAAAATATTAAAATTTATTTAAACCATTCAAATTTTCGGGCAAAATACTAAGCCAGCAAAACTGTCACTAGTGGTGCCATCTCGAAAAGTTTAACAAGTTAAGTCCCGGCTGGTATACTGTATAAGTTTCAGTTCAATTAACTAAGCGACTGCAATAATTCATAAAGTACATGTATTATCAGGTTGTAAAAATCTTTTCCATAATGAATTAAAAATGACAATAAAATCATTTAAATCAACAAATATAATTTTCTGGAAAAGCTGGTAACTTATCGACTTTAGGTACTCTGATAGTAAAGAAGAAAACCTTATAACTTTGTGATTTCGCAAATTTTTCTTGACTCAAAAACAGAGAATAATAGTGAATGATATATCTCAGATTCTCTTTTGTTATTGCATATTGAAATATAAACTTTCACTCAATCAAAATAAGAATCATACTTTTAGTGTACTCCTTTTTTCTGTGCATAAAAATCTAGTTGTAAAAAATTAATTTATTGATTATTTATTTGACATTTCATTAACTAATGAGATATATTTTTTCACATTTATAAGGTTTTCACTGTATTTATTTTTAAAATTAAGTTAAAACTAATTTAGCTGCCGTTTGATCTGATAGTTAAAAGTGCAGATTACTGCAATATTAATAATTCAAACGCTTTCGTGTAAATATTAAAATAATTTCTTGAAACTTTGCCGAACAGATATGTTATTTCCAGACTGGCGATAATTATTTCTTTATTTTTCGCGAATCAAAGTATTTATTCTTTCACCTTCACATTTTATTAAGAGTAAATTTCTATAAGCGAGAAAAAAGAAAAAGTCGACGTGAATCTTTAAGAAGGGTTTAGCAAAGTCTATTTTAAACGCGTAAAGTTTCTCGCCTCAGTATTGGTTTACGAATAGGCCTGCGAGTGTTGACCGCATTTTTTCTGTTTCACCTTTAATTGGGTCAGTTCCGGTGTTCACCTTATAATTTTTTTAAAAGCTTGTTTATTTTTGAATGAATTAACAAGAAATCTAAATTGCACTCTGAGGAAAGATTTGAATTCTAGAAGTTGATTTCTACAGTGTTTAAAAAGAGCTTGCACCAGCAACCGTTGCATTAGATTTACTTTCTTTTTTTTTAATTAAAAAATATAAACTTTTACAATTTAGTGATCGGAAAAATTAATTTTATTTCTGACTTGTAGTATTTAAAAGTAATAAACATAAATTTTAAAAAATTTATTACTGACCAATCGCATGAATAAATCAAAATTACATGCAATCCTATAGAATTTCTATCCTCTAATCGTATTTCACTCATCACGAAAAAGAGATAGAGAGATAGAGAGAGAGAGAGAGAGAGAGAGAGAGAGAGAGGAGGGGGGGG
>UELX01000830.1:0-59331 GCA_900480035.1 Eupelmus urozonus
TGCATTTATTTTGAAATTTAGTTGGTTTTGTATTTCCAGGTTTTTGTTAAAACTAATAATGTTACAATGAATCTAGTGGATTTATTCGCTTTGTAATAGTAATAGCTAGGGCGCTAAGCTTATGAAATAATGATAAGTATGCAATTGCTTTAGTATAAACAAAATTAGTGCATACGTTATAGCCCCACGACATCCTACTTAAATATTTGAAAAATAATCAGTTATTTATTTAAAAATACTAATATCATTCGAAATGATTTATATTATTACTTTATATTCTATAAATTGAAGGGCCGGATGAAATAACAACTTCGACGTGCGAGCCGGCTCAGAGTGCCCCTGAATATATGCAACCATATGTTTGACCGTAAATTTCATTTTTACTTTTTATTATTTGTTTATCTTTAATTATATTAAAAAACTAATTATATTTAATTAATTTTGCCATTAGAAAATTTTTTTATTTACATTATAAAAATTACAAGAGAAAACAAAATATAATAAAATAAATAAATCAAGATAAAAGGATAATTGAATAGAAGCTGTGTCAACTTGACGCCGTTACCAATGAATGTTTTTACCGTGTTTTTAATGAAATATCGGCATAGTAGAAACCTATGTTGCTGACGAATTTTTCTCTATGTTTAATGCACCGACATTTTTTACGTGTAAACAATACTTGTTTTTATACTACGTAAAAACTCGTTTTAATTCTAAATAAAGACTTTACAATAAAACTATAACAAGTTTTCTAAAGAATGTAAAAAAAAAAACAGTAATTTATCTTTATTGAATTAATTTTAATTAATAATACTAGTATTTTTGTAATGCAATACTTCTTTGAATTTTTTTAAATACTGATTGTTTTTTTATTAATATATTAAAAATATAAATCGGTATAACTATAGAATATCTAATATTAGTTTTATTATATTAGTGGTACCCTATACTACTATTAAATAGTGTTTACATATAATTTTACTTCGAATTTTTCGCTTGTCAATTAGCCCCGCTCTCCCTAACAAAACAACAAAAACAATTTTGAAAGAAAGCATTTTTTGTTTAAAAATATTCTAAGAGAATTTAGAATTCTTTTCATTATAAAATTACATTACAACGTACATTTGAATTTAAATTTGAATGCAGATTCATAGTATAGTTTGATTTTTTAATAAAAAAAATTCTGTTGTTCTGTTTGTAATCCCAATAATTAATCAAATAAAATTTAACTAATACCGATCTTCATTTGAACTTTTTCTCTAGATTATGTTCTTTATGAAATAAACACACACCTACTCTTTCATTTCCGAAAATATGTCCGATAAGTTGATTATATGACTGATGCATCAGATGGTATTTCTTTCTTTAAATTATTATTATTATTCTAAACAAAGACTTCTTGTACATTTTACCAAAAAGTTTGAATGTCATCAAAAGTTTTTGATTTACTTTTTGTTGGACAAGAGGGCTTGATACTTTTCATCTAAGAATGCTACTTTTCATCTATAAGATCAACGTAATCAATGTAAGAATCAACGTAAAAAGTATAATCTAGAAAAACGATGCACTCGCGTTCAGTACTGCGTTCAGACTGATAAAAACAAAACAGAATGAATTTAATTCGCCGCAAGTTATGACAAGCATCGACAGCCCTCGCAGCTGACGTAGTAGTATAACTACTTCAAGGAAAAACAATCGTGCCTACATTCGATGTCTCTGCACTAAATATAAGCATCACTCCAATGCATAACTAGCAAAGGATTACTGGAAGTTTTCTACAATGAGCTTTTATTTTCTATGTACAGTTATTCAATATGAATTTGGTAGTATGTATCTGATTGACTGGAACTTTATTGAGATATTCGATATAAAAAAATCGCAAGATATTAATAAGATGTTAATTTCGCAAAAATTTTAAAGTTCGGTAGTTACTTACTGCGTAATTTGGCCTTGGCAACATCTACATTTCTAGAATTATAATGTATCAAACTTAAAATTAAAATCTTATTGAATTTTTTCGCACTTGAATTTGAATAAAACTTTTATTGCATAGTATTACTTAACAAACAGAATTTTATTGCATGCGTTATATTTGTATTATTTTGGCATATGAAAGAGCACTGTAAGTGACCTATTTATTATGGATCAACTGCGAATAAAGTATGGCGTTATTCCTTTGGTATTAAGGTGTTTGGCATTAAATGCTTGGCGTCTGCGTATCAGCGCAAATAATTATACCGGCTCAATAAAAAACCGCATCATCTCGTATACGTAGAGCGCTTTTTTCGGGTATATAAAATAGCATTTTATCTTGGGTATCGATAAAAAGATCTTTCTTCACGTCGTAGTATACTAAAAAATAGTAACGAAAGAATTTCGTGTGAAAATAGCCGTACTATGAATAGATAACGATATAGTTATCAACGTAACTTGCTTAAGTAGTAACAGTTGGGTCTGTCAAGACGGGTAGCGCCCGAAGGGAGATATAAGTGGTCAGAGCGCTGTAAAATCGTTCTCTGTTATTCAGCGTGCTCCAGTTCTCTAATCGCCGTGTTTTCATAAATTATAACTGCGTAATTATACAAGAAATTAATTTATATATTGTAAACAAAGATTTATACTTGATTGTATTGTATACGAGATGATCTGGATAAAATTCAGCTCTCTCTCTCTCCATGATATTCCTTGTTTTAATGTTCTGATCAGATTTGAAATTTGAATCTGCAAATCAACGAAGCTAGACTTTCTGAAATTTTTTTGACTTAATCTTTTAGTTAATTATAAAAAATTAATTTATAAAAAAATCCAAATCGATATTATACCAAAAAATTATTTTTAAAATATTTTGGCCTTTGACTTTTCCAAAATAGAAGTATTAAATGTGAGATGCTCGATGAGACGTATTACTAAATGACAAGTTTTTTATCATAATCCTGAAAATACGTAAAAAATTTCGGTATGTTATACCCCAAATTTTTATTCATTTCTGAGCGACTTATCACAATTTTGAAAATTAACATGTAAGCTTCTAAAATTTAGATAATTGAAATAGATCTTAGTTTAGGAAAATATTTTAACCGTTAAAAAATAAAACATTGCATCAATATTGCAATTTTTTTCATTCGGTAATATACTTCGATTTGGCAATCAATGCGTATACGACCCGATAAGTAAGTCGAATCATAAAAATTCCATAACAGATTCGCAAAGCGCCGCAGCGTCCTCGTAAAAAATAACCGATACTCCTCTTAAACTCCCAATGACTCGTCATATTCTCAAAGAGTAAATTGCTCCTCTCCCTCTCCAGCCTCATTACCATCAAACCTACAAATAAAAAATCACTATACCTCCCCACAACCAAAAAAACCCACATCAACACAAAGGAACCCCCAGAAATCACACCTCCCAACGAAAAAAAAAACCGCCTCTCACCCGCGCGCAAACCAACGGCAGCAACATAAATGACATAACGAACGGCGCTCGCGCTTTAGAGAGTTTAGAGCGGCAGCGGTGCAGAAAATAATCCGAAAGGCTGAACGCGCGTGACCCCGTAAAAGCGCGCTGCTCGCGTTTATACAGCCAACACGGCCAAGTGGATCGCGCTCTAGCTCTCTGCATGTATACGTGAAAGTCCATCCGTTAGTGCACACAGTCCACACATACACGGACGCGTTCGGAGCCTTTTTTTCTTGCAGTTTTAATGACGGCTTTTCTTTTTCTTCGCGCGGCGCCGCGCGCCGTTAAAGGAGAGATTAACGCCGTTTAAGAGCGCGCCGATGTATCGCGCGAGGATGTTTCAGCTGCGGGGCTCTCTGTTTTTTCCTCGCGTTTCTTTCGATACGCAATTTTTTTTTAGTGGCGGGATTAAGAGAGCGATAATTTTGCGATGGGCTATTGATTTACGGATGGGTTGTTGATTCTGTTTGTGCGATGGATAAAAAGGCTGGAGCTGCAATTGGTAAACAAATAATAATGCGCCTTTTTATCGCCGCTTGCGATGTTAACGACTTGTGAAAACACGAGGAAATCTTTATAGAAAACGAGATCTTAATCGCGAGCGCGATGGCACAAGGTAGATAGAAGGACGTAAAAAGATACTTATAGCTAGAAAAGCACTTCGGATTTATCGATCTTTTGTCCCAATTTATACGAATCCAATTGTAAGTTTTATGAAAACGGCTCTTCGTTTTTTTTTCTTGCAAATTTTTATTTTTTTATTCGTTGCCTATTTTTTCTTACGCAATTTCAGCTTGCACCATCGCCTGACGATTTCTATTGCATTGAATTACAATTTCAATAATATCTTATAATTTTACTTTACAGTTATTGAAAATTGCAGGTGTTTCTACTTTGTATTTTATATTTTTTTCATTTTAATTTGAAAAAGATAATATTTTTTACTCTACAATAAAATATACTTTAAATCATAAATTTTTAATCCCAGAGATTTAATGAAAACAAATTAAAACAAGAAAATCCACTTTTTTATCTTTTCTTTCTACATAAGAATCGTTTGGCGAAAGAAAGTTTTTTATAGTTCTTTCGCAATTTCATCATATTTGAAAAAAATAAAACAATAAAAAATATATCGTTCTTCGCATTAAAACAAATACCCTGGTAAAACGTACATTTCCACGTAAAATAAAACTTACACCCTGCTTCGCGTGTTCAAATAAACTATTGAACACAGCGCGTTCAGAAATTTTTCTCGCCAGCTTAGCTCGCGGAGCTCCTGGAAATCCATCAGAACAGCCGAGCAAACAGCAGTGCATTTTTCAGGGGCTTTAAATAGGCTTAAGCGAGCAACAGCTCTCCAAAGGAGTTTTCAGACGGAAAAAGGTCGGAAGGCTCAAAGGAGCCCAAAGAAGCAAGAAACCATTGGCGTTTCTATAGCCGCGCACTCACCGAAATGTCAAAGGGAGAGCCGTTTGCGCTTGAAATCCGCGCCTGGGTGTGTGCGAGTTCGCGCCCTGGGTGAATGAAGCTGGGTTTGTATTGATGCGATGGTGACTGATTCGCGCGTATAGATTCGATGAAAATAGAGGAGCATTATGAGGAGTTTCGCGTTTTTTGTAGTCTTGTTTGGAACTAGTTTTGAAATTATTAAATGGATTAAGATTTTGCTAGATATAATTTCAATTTGTAGAGTTAAAAAAATGCTTAGGAATTAAACAATTTCTTTGCAAGTAGTCTAAAATTCTTTTAATTTATGATTTTGAAAGACTACACTAAGGGCGGGAAAATGTGAAAAATTAGATTGTAACTCAAGATATAGTCGATTTTTCCTAGATATTTGATGGTAAAAATTTACCATTTGTCAAAGGTCGAAGAAATTGAATTGAAAAAGAATTTTTCTTGCTCACAATGACAAAATTTTTAGTACTTTACATAGTTTAGACATGCAAATTTATTGATGTTTTAATTAAAACTTTATGCAAAAATTGCCGTTTAAATTAATTTCTTTTAAATGAGTACACAAAACAAATAAAATTAATATATATTTTTTAATAATTAATATATTTTTTAAAAACGAATCTAATGCGCTTTCAGATCGACGGTCGCAAAAAAACTCAAGCAATTTCAAACATGCAAAACTATACACAAAATTCTTTAATGTAATTAATCTATTATATTATTTATTATTTATTATCTATTGTCAATAATCGACTACCTATTAAATTTAGTAGAACAGCGATCTTTTTAGTCTCAATTAACATATGATTTTCAAAAAGAAACAAAAATATGTTGTACATTAAGAGCTAGTCGGTTTTTTTCACCAGCTGTGTTTACAGTGGCTCACGAATGAATTCTCCTTTGACTTGTATTGGCCCGCTTTTGATTCATATTGCAAATTCTACACTTTGTCTAAAAACGTCCACTTTACGCTCTTAGAATACACAATATACTCGACCTCAGAATTTTTATCAATTTCAGTGATAAAATGTATACAGCACTTTTTATACAGAATGATTAAATTTACATATTAAAATAAAAGTCTTCTACTCTTTATTGAAAAAATCATAATTTTAAATATTTCTAGGTCAACCAAATTAAAAAAAAGAGCAACCGTAGCTAAATTTACAAGATTTTCATTATTTTTTCTTAGTTTTTTCGTAATTTTCCCCATCATATTTCTCCCGGTGTAGGAAGCATGCAATATTTAATAGGGATAATAAAATCTTTAATACAGACAATCCGACTAGTACAATAACCATCAGTATACTCCTCCCCATTATTTCTCCACAACCTCTTTAATTACAACCTCAGATTCTTTCAAATTTCGCTTCGTTTAGCTAAACGACACACTTCATGCCTTTCAAAACTTCTAATCACAAAAGTGCATTTTCATGATTGGAAAGACCGTAAAACCGCGCGCGCGGTAAAGTAACAGCGCGCAAAAGCTCGCGCCACTGAAAGACTCAAAGAGTCAAAGTGCACAAAGCAAGGGAGAGAGAAAGGAGTTAAGAAAAAGGGCCGTGCACCCGGCGCGCAAGCTCTACGGTGAGTATATAAAACAAGGAGACTTACTGGGTTAGGTTAAGTTCGCACGCGTGTACGTTTAAGAAAGCGCTTTTCGAAGCTCTTTTTCAAAATTGTAAACAGGCTCTTGGTATTCCGAACTTTTTCGCAATAAAGCGCGGTGACACACTTTCCTTTGAAATTTTTGGGGCCACTGCGCCACCGCGCGATTTGAATATTGCATTGAAAACCGAATGTTCAAAATAGCTGGGTTCGCGCGTATATGACGGGTTAGATCCAAACGTCATTAAAATCTTGAAACAATTTGAAACGCGTGAAAAGTTCATTACAAAAAATTTTTTTGCGATTGGGAAGATTTTTACACGCGAAGGCTGTTCCGTTTTCGTGATAAATAAAATGCAAATATTCGTTTAATTCGTGACTAAAAATTGCAATTTAAAAATATATGTATTTGTAAGTTTATAAAAACTAATTAAATAAACCAGATGTATAAAAATGAAAAAGATGGAAAAAAATTGATTTTCGATAAATGTAAAAAAAGTAAAAAAATTCACTTTCTTCAATGAATACTTTTTGCTAGTAGGATCAGTAACGAGTACATCACTTTAGTAAGCGTAGAATCACTGGGCAAAGATTCATTGAAGTAGGTAAAATTGAGTTAGTGAACAATTAGAAGCAGAGCTTGCATATTAAACAAAAATAATTGAATCAGAGATTCATTTTGGAAGAGTAGAAGTAATTAGGATTAATTCTGAAAAGGTAGGTAACTATTAGCAAACTTTAAAAAGACGTTTATTTAACAAAGTTAAAAAATAGGTTTCCTTTTTCGCTCAAATTTCTTCCGCTTATACACGTTCAGAAATTTTTTATTTATGTGATCGTTCCACGCTATATAGATGCTATCTACACTGATACCCTCCTTTAGTAAAAGTTTATAATAATGCTGAATTTAATGAATTTATTAGCTTTCAAGATTCAAGACCTTTTAAGGTATTAACTTGCTAAAAATAAATAAAGTTGTTAGACACCAATAAAGCTCTGCCGTTTAAAACAAAATTATCATATCTTGGTTCGTTTTAAAAATTGATTTTATTTATCTTTAATTCATTGCAAACGATAGATTCCTTTTTTAGTATAAAACAAAGCTTATGTAACATGGTTCTTTTAAAATAAACTCATAACATCTTGGATCTTTGAATATCGATAAATTTATTTATCTAAAATTCATCAACAACGTTAGCTTTTGACGTTTCTTCTTTTGACTACAAAACATTTTTATTTACCAAACGTTTTTGTGTCTGATTGCATAGCTTTTAGGCTTAGCTCGAGTGAATTGCATCAAAGCAATTTAAAGCTTGTATATTTGTTTTTATTTATGATCATGTTGAAATGTTTCTCATTCTATTTTTCTTTTAAATTCTTTTGATGTTTACAGTGCAAATTAGACCTGACGTTCAAAGATTTGTATAACTATTGTAACAAAAATGTTTATCTTAAAAATTATTAGAGAAAATTTGTATATAATCGTACATCTTATATCAATTCATATTCTCATTTAGCTTTATCTACATACGCAAGAAATAAGTCGTATGACAGCTTTCTACCAGCAATATTTTTTTACATGTTTCATACATATAATGTTTCCTTATAGAATAATCTATTAGGAGCCATAGATCTATACAGTTAACAAAATAATGGTGCAAAAAAGCTTATAGTTTCACAAAATAAACAAAATATAATTCATAAAATAAACAAAAAAATTATTTAAAAAAAAAATCTAGTTTACACTGTGATAAAGAAGCCCGTTCATCTAAAAAAAATTCACTGTAATTACAGTTTCAATTGCTCTTAATTAAATAAATTTAACTTCTTTTCTTTCATCATCGTTATGCATTTTAATGCAAATTTGTTAATTTTACGAAATTATGAAAAGTGGACTTATTTCATTTTGATGGAAAGCCTCTAATTTAGTTTTTCCAAACGTATCAAAATCAAATAATCATGTGACAAAAATAAAATATTATTTCACAAATTACTAATATTTATGAATATTATTGCTTTTAACCTACTTCCATAAAGGAGGTCTCAAAATTTTTTTTTTTTTTTTAATCAAACGACTATTCTAAACTTACTGAACTGATTTAGATGGAATCATTTCATATAATAAGAGATTAATTCTATTATGATAGCCTCATTCTAATTTTGTATTGACCTACTACATGTAGAATAATTTTTTTTTCTTTTTTTTTTAGTGTCTTTCCGAATTTTGGCTGGTGCAGACTCTCATGTCTGTGCTAAATTGTGTACATACATACTTATCATATATAAGTGACAGGATTCGCAGATAGGAAAAGAGATTTTTCACACTTTTAGATTTAGATAGCGGTTGTTATAACTAAAACGTCTATGATAGAAAGAATTTAAAACAATGAACTAACTTTGAAAAATGCACTAAAATGTATGAAATAATCGATAAAAAAATATGAATAATCCATCAATCAATATTTTAGGGTACAATTTCAAGGCAAAAAAGTGATATTGAAAAAAAGCACTCTAAGAACAAGCTTTGGTATAGCGAGTTGACAAAAGCGTTTTATCTATTATTTTACTATTCACTAGTGTTTTCGAAGTTGCTTCGCTTTCGTCACCAAACATTTTTTTATTTTTTATAATTTATATAAAATTATTGAGAAAAAAGTTATTAAATCCACTTCTAATAGAGTTCTCAAGATTTTAAAACAATGCGTATACGTTTTACTATTTTGCAGCAAGAGAAACGAATATATTTTAAAGTGATTGCCATGATTATATTCGAAGTACTTAGTTTGATTGCAACTCGTTTCGAATTTAAACATTAAAACGTCTGTTTCTCGAAATTATAAAATGGATTTATATAGTTGCATAAAAAGTAACTACTATCACTATTTTAAGTAAAATTTTAAATCAGTCTTTGATACAAAATTGCTTAAAAGATCACACTTTACGTTTACAGTGATATTTTTCACCACTGTAAAAGTTTGTTAAAATTTTATTCTTTAAATTTACAGAGTATAATTAACATTTTGAAGAAAACTTCCAGATTTTCTTTCTAAGCGCTTTAATAAAGATGTTTCTACCGCTCAATTGCAAAAGTGCATTTTCATGCCCTCGATAGCTTAAAACCAGGAAGACGACTGAAAGAGTCAAAGGAAGAAGAAGAAAATAAGGAACTGCGGATAACGCTAGGTAGACGACGGAGTAAATCAATACGAACCGATTAGTAAGAGACTCGGATCGGTTAACCCTAATTGCTAATCGTCTTGAAATTTCCTTAGGAGGATATTGGAAGCTCCGTTTCTCATTATTCGATAGTTTTTTTTTTCAAGGTTGATGATTTTTTTGCAGTTTTTCGATTTAAAGTACCTTGATCCTTTACTTATTTTGGAAAACATAGAATAATTTAAAAAATTGAATAAACATTCAAAAATATTATTTGTTAAAAACTTATAGCACTTAAATAAAACAAATATGTGAGACGTTCACAAAATAAAATGCAATAGAATAAATAAACTAATCTTATCAATCAACTCATTGCCAAACAACAAAGCGCCACTCAACAAAATAACTCCCACACTGAGAAAAATGTCTTAATAAAAATTACTATATTTTATAATAAAAATTAGTATAAATATAGCAATTTTTGTTACTATAAAATATAGTAATTTTTATTAAGACATTTTTCTCAGTGCATTACCCTATCAAAACCAAGCGAACAACCACCCCCATCCCAACCAACCCACAAAGAGTCACTTCTACCACGTCCACTACCTCAGCCTAAAAGCCACCAGCGCGCATCTCGGCAGCTCTCCTAGAACCCCGAAAAGTGGCTCTCTCACCTCGAAGAAAGGCGGCAAGCGCAGAGAAAGAAGCCGCGGCGCGGCGCGAGAGAAAGGCGCGCATAGAGGGGAGCGGAGAGCGCGTGTCCCGCGTCAAGACAAAGACACGACTACAACGCAAAGCGCGCGGGGGCCTTAGGACCGCGTGCGCGCTCGCCGAGCCAGTCAGTCAGGCCGCGACTCTCAAGCCAGTATACACAGCCGCGAGCTCTCCTTTTTCTCTGCCCCCACTTTCCAGCTGCAATCAGAGCTTCGCGGGGCCGCGCGACCGAGTGAACGGCGGTGAGCGCAAGTTTCGAATTTCCCGCGGAGATTTTTTTTTTTTTCGCTCGCCGCGCGCGCATTATAAGTGTGCAGTGCAGTTGTGGAGTTCACGAGTGAAAGAAGAGTTGAGAGGAGGCCGGGAGAGGCTGGATTAGAGGACGGTGAGTTGGTTAGAGGTTTGGTGAAGATTGGGGGTTTGGCGGGGATTGCGGATTTTTTTTTGATCGAGGAGGTTGGAAAATGAGGAGTTACAAATCGGTTGGTGTGATTGCTCAGCCGTGACGCTCTTAAAATAGGAGAGTAAAATATTTAGACTGGAAACAATTAAATTTAAAGTCTTAAGGTTACAATTAAGAGTACTGAAGCATGTGCTTGAAAATTCGTGTTAAATTAAGTGATGATGGTTTGTAATTGAAGGGGGAGAAAATTGTGTTACTTGAATTAGTTAGTATGACTCTACATTTTCTTCCTTGTTTAGGACGGTTTAATTGAAAAATTGCTTCTAATTGGTAATTTCATTTATAAAAATTCAATTTCTCTTTAATCTACATATCCTAAATAAAAAATTCTTCATTTCATACAAAAAACAACACATTAGCAAAAAAAGTTTATCTGAACAACGAAATGTTATTTGACAATCTCGTGAATCTTCCAAACTATCCCTCAAAACAAACGTCCATAAAAAAACCACTATAACCCCGGCACCAGTAAACAACAAAATCGCTCTTAAAAAAAACAAAACAAACCGACATTAACCGATATCTAACCATCTGCCTTTCCAAAATCGCGCGCAGCCTCCCGCGGTAAAAGTCCCGAGGCTCGCGCTCCGTGAGAAAAGTTGCATACAATGCATTCTAAGTAGATAAAGCCAGCGCCGCTCAGCAAGCGCGCACGGCTGACCCTTTGACCTTTACTACTTCTCCGCACGTGCGCGACTTTACATTTTTTTCCTCTCCTAACCTTATGTGTGTACGCCAAACTTTTTGCAAGTCTGCGCGAGAAGTGCTCGGTAATAAACTTTGTATTAATTTACAAAACTCGGCCCTCGAAGTGGCGAATTCGAGAGCGCGCATAAATTTTAGGCGCGAGATCGGGAGGAAGGGCGCGCGCGCAAACTTTTCTCATAAAACCTGGAAAATTAGCGTTACAACTAAACTCCGCCCGGCCAGTCCGTAATAAATTTGCCCTCCATGGGAGCTCCATGGGAAACACCTTTGTTTCTTCCAGTCGCGCTCGCGCTGCGGCTGATCTGTGAGCTCGCGCAGCGGAGCTCTCGCAAGTGTAGCGCGAAAACGATAATAACGGCTGCCAGGGCAAAACTACGGGAGGCTCGAGCGGGAGCGATTAGAAAATGTGTTAGCGCTTGGAATTGCAGTTGAGATAAGCGCGAAAGTGGAGAGGTTTTGCTCTGTTGAATTTTTAAGACGCGCGGCGTGGGTGTGGAGCCCTGCTTTTTGTGAGAATAACAAACGGTGAAGATTGAGGTTGTTTGCTCACTTGAATTTATTTAAAATGAGGCTTTAAAAGGTAGTAGTAAACGTATTCTGGATTAGTCGGTATTGTTAAAATTTACTTATTTTGGTAAAGTTTGTAAAATTCATTCTTATTTAAGATGTTGTTTTTACGTTAGTGCTGGGTCACTGGGTTACGATCCAAATTGGTCGCCAAGTTTCCTTTGGTATATAAACTTACTTACTGAGAAAGTAAATGTAGCGGTTTAAAAGTCGCACCTGCCACGGCGTCGCAGTAAAATGCCAAAAGTGTTACGGCAGTGACGTCAGGAGACGAAGATTTAATCGATTACAGCCTTTTTTATACTCCTTATAAAGTCGTAATATACATACCAACGTGTGCACTAAATATTCGATATTTGTTCAAGATCACATATTATTGTTACTATGTATGTAAATTTGTTTTATTTTCTTGTATGTTCGCTTCGAAGGAAGTGTATAATTATTATTGTTATAAAGTTAAAATTATTTTAAAAATTTTGTTATAGAATGACTTTTTAATGAATAGATTGAACGATATTGACTTTTTGTTTGTAAAACAAACTATGCATCTTTAATTTTATGATGCTATTGTCTGTAAAATACAATGATTTTATTAACTGCGATAAATAAATGATAGAATGATTTATTACAGCTTATAATAACTTTTTTTTTGTAGTTGAACAAACTGTTACGTATTAACGTTTTTAGTTTTTTCTTTAACAAAATGATCCAATTTCCAGACAATGTACATTTAAACTGTAAGAAAAAGTTCTCTAAGTAGGAGAAACTGCAAGTGTTAAGGATCCATTGTGACGCGACAATATTTTACTTTTTTCCATTGTTACATCGTGCAATTGTGCCTTTTTGCACGAACTATTTTGTTTCTTCAATATTCAAAATAATTAACCCGGAAAATCGTAACAATGCATAATTGCAACTCGTAAAATCTAGAAGAATAAAACAAAAGCTGCATATCGTTATTAGTTGACGGAAATAGTTGGTGTGGCAATGAATAATTTTTCTTTTTTCTGATAAGATGAATGTATAAATAAAGGATTATTTTATTTTATTATTTTATAGTGTATTAAATATTTACATTTTAATTTTATTTGTATGAGAAAAAAGATCGTTTTACTACAATAAATATTACTATATTGGAGATATAATCTAAATAGAATATAAAAAATTATTATACGTTTATTTTAAATACTATTTATATTAAACTTTTTACAGTTGTATAGCTATTCTACTTATTTGGCTTGTATAAAATTAAAACATTATATGCATTCACCGATAGGCCGCGAAAGTAAATATTTAGCTTTTGGAAAATATACGAAAAGCAATATAACGACAACTTTCCAATCAAACATAACGGAGTATTCAACATATTACGTTATTCAAATAGATGGTTAAACAATTAAAATGCGGTTTTATGCAACTTTATATATTTTGTTTAACTTTTGTATATATTTGAACGGGTTTTATTACAATTGACTTATGGAGTAAATATTAAATAATTATTACCTTATTAGATAAACAAAATGAAAAATAAATTCAGTTAATCAATTGAAATTTCCGCATCTGTTTAAAAAACAAAATTATAAAGTTAACTTTTATCAATAAATTAAGCAATTATAAACATTCCAATCATTAATTTTAGCAATTTTGTAATTATTCCAGAAATACATTTTTTCGACGTATTTAATGAAAAATTGAATTAGTCGCATATTTCTTTAAAGCAAATATTTTTGTAAAAAAAAAAAAAATAATAATAATAATAATAATCAACTAAAAACTAATTAAAAATCAATTCCACGATCCATCCCAAACTGTAATCTTCAATACAACCCAGCGCACCGTAATTATCATCAGCATTAAAAATCAAACCAGCACTTTCCATCAAGCTCCCCTAAAATCCCTATCCTCAATTCCCCTTCCGCCTCCACATTCCCCCGGCAGTAACCAGCCCCGCAAAATCCACCATCAGCTCGCTAAATCCCATAATTTTTACTTTGCCCACTCGGGCCAAACCGAATGTCATCTGCGCACGGCGAAACACACAGATACGCTAGGCACATACATCAACGAAAATCCCCGCGCGCGTTTAATCCTAATTAACGCCGCGATTTCACCGCTCTCTCGATCGAGCTTCGCGGAAACGCGGCAATTTTCCATTAGCGCCGTTTTGCGCTTGAATCGTATACAGGCCGGTAGCAGCTGTGCGCTCGCAGTGGCTTTCTCCGCGGAGATATCGGCGCGCATCCGAGGCCTCGGGGAGAGCTCTGCGTAATCCGTTCGTCGTGAAATTTCATACGGTTAACGGAGAAAATGATGAGGATCGACTCTGGAGTGAGGCTGAGATTGCAGGGGGCGCGTTTGTGGGAGTGAGGCTGGGAGATGGGGTTGACAAGTTGATTGGCCGTGAGGTGGCTTTTTGAGGGGTTGGGTGAGTTTTGGATGGATGGTTCGGTGTGTCAATGTAACTGTGGAGGAAGATATCATTATTTTAAATTAAGAAATTTATATAGTAGGTATTAATCTATTTCTTATGTGTATAGCTATAATTAAATAATGAAGAATCATGGATTATTTTCATTTTAATATAAAGTTATTTTATTATTTGACTTTCTGCGGCGTTGATTCATCTGGCTAATATGGGATATCAATTATTTGAATTATTTAGTGCGAATTTGTTTAATATGTGCGGACGTTGCATAAATCGAGTGTTTTCATAAGTTACTAATTAACATTAGCGGTAATAACTTAATCTGAAAATAAGACTAATTAAATATTGATTAATTACTTTTATTTAGTTAATATAATATCAATCGAAACAGTTTTACTTTTCAATTTACTTAACAGGTTTCTAGTCACATATTTCATTTTATACGAATATGTCTTCATTTATTACGAATATGAGAAGATACAAGCAAAAAACTCAATATCGATATTGATATTGTGTGTATCTTCTCCTTAGCCAGTTCCAATCATGATGATTTCTTATTTCTTAAAACTTTTGTAGCCAATTTGTTGCGGTTTAGTTCGCTCGGATATTTGCTTATTTTGATGAATTGACACTTTTCAGGTTCAATCAAAGTTGAAGTATTTTAACCGTTAGATTTTAGATGATCACAAATTAATGTTATGCCTGCCTTCAAAATTATTGTTCATTAAATCCTAGTATTATTAAAAATATAGATTATGACTTATCGATATTTTTTCTTTCTCTTTATTATCTCTTTATTTGATATTAACGTTTAAATCTTTCGTTCATTGAGGAAAAAAATTCGGTTGATTCAGCACCGTTTTGTTAATATACTGCGACAATATTCTATTGATTCGCCAGAAAACCGTTCGGGGAATTCTACAGAATATTTTATTTAATCGAATAATTAAATAGTCGAAAAAGGATATTTCTTTCTTTTTCATTTTTAATTTCTCTTTGTTTTTTCTTATACTTTATTTTAATTGATTCTATATCTTTGAAAAATTCAATTGTTATTTATTTTAATATTTATTTTTGTATTCCAAATAAAATTCTACGTATAAAAAATATACATTTGAAAAAATCTTATTACTTAAATTCGTGCATCAAAATTATGAGCCTGGTCGATTGTGCCGTCGATACATCTTGAATAATCCTTATTTACCACATGTCTACTTTCAAAGAGAACACGCAAGCATCATTTTTACTGACGTTTATTATAACTGACATTACAATAACGTTTTCGTTAATTCAGAGAACATTTTGCATAAATTAATTTTATATTTTTTATAATTTCTTATGTTATAATAACATAAAATAAAATTCGATTTAATCTATAAAATATTAATTTTTTCAGATTTTTGCATTAAAAGTGTACAAAGTTGCTTTATAATACTGATCTAAACAAGTGTCATAAGTAGAGGTACATACAATGAGATTAAATTAAAACTTTGAAAAACACGTACTCGCAACGAGTAAAAATTACTTTTGCACCTTTTTCATTGCACAAAACCATTGTTATTTTTAATTCGCAAAAAAGTACGATGAATTTAAAGTAATATTTACACTAACGCATTAAAACTTGTTTGCACGCAATTAAATTCATTTGCTTACGTTAAACACATGCTTTATTAATTAATATACTTCAAAGCAATTTACAAATTCAACATCCATTCCAAATAAATCGAGTAAAACGAAGTCAAAAGTTGGAAAGCTATTTTCCATTTACACAGGCGTAAATAGCACACACATACACACAGAGCGAGGATTCACATCCCATTCGGTGAAATAAGAGCCAAGCACTAATTACGCGAACTTTCATGCTCTATTTAAGGGGGGCACGTCCATTAAAATTCCACGATGCAACAATGCCAGGCTAATGAGGTATTAAAGTATATACCTACACCCACACGGCTATATATGACAACTGCGTATCCGTCCCGCATTAGTTTCTTCTCGTCCCAATTATCGGACTCTTTAACGCAGAAGCGCGAGCTGGCTTATTAGTCTAATAGGAACGGTTTAGTATATATATACGCTTAAAAACGGACGAGTGAATAGTCAATCTGAAAGCAGGCGCGAAAGAAGTTTGATTATTAATTTGCGAGAGAGCTGGCTTGGGGATGCGCGTTGGAGAGATGAAAGTAAGCGCGGTTAATTAGAACAATTGTTTGTTAATTGCGCGAATTAGGAGGAAAGCGAGCGATGAGCGAGTGTTCGCTGCGAGTGTTTTATTAAAGCGGTTTGGAGGATGGGTTGGCTTGGTGTTTTTACGCGGGGATTTCGATGAGTTTGGCTTTCGTTTTTATTAGGCGCGCTGGAGAGTTTTACGTTTGCCTTTGAAAAAAGGCTTTTATAGTTTATAAATAAATATGGTCGCGAATCATTATGTGAAGTTTTTATGCATGTTATTAGTTCGTATTTAGTTATTTGTGCATTGAAGTTTGGAAAAGTTTAAAAAATAAATCTGATCAATTGCACATATATTTTATAAATATGCGTTTTCAATAGCATTATTATTTTGATAATTATCCTAAATTTTATCTTCTGTATGCGCTACTTATAACTGACTTTAATTTTCAAAGAATTAACTCTGACTATAACTGTGAAAAACTGATTTTTTGAATATTTTTTAAGAAGACTCAGTTTCCAAAAAGTGAAAAATTATTTATTCAATAGAAAAGGCTTCCAAGTGCTATATCATTTTTATTACCTTGGAAAAAAGGTTAAAATATCTAGTTTTAAAAATGAAAAGAAAATTTTTTATCGCTTAAATAAGTGAGTAGGGTCATTGTAAGAATAATCTTCTTTAAAAAAAAAACATTTTTGCCCAAAATGGATCTCAGAATTATGAGATTAAATGCATGATGAAATCCAAATATCATAAAATCATAAAATGAAACACTATATTAAATAATCCGATTAAGAGCATTAAATTTAATCGAAAATTAACTATGAAAATTTAATGTGAAGTATTTAACATTTTATTCTCCTTGTAAAACGTAAATTTTCATTCATTCATAAGTAAAGACCCATCCTGAAAATAAGTTAATTCAAAATTAATTTTACTTTTAACCTCAAAATATTCAATAAATCACATATAACCGCAATAAATTACCGAGCAAAAATTTAAACACAAGAGCCATCCAGCCACACAGCCAACCCAACTCCTCATAACCCAAATATCGCTCGAAGCGCATCGTCGCTCCAACCGAAAGCGAAGAAAAACATCCAGAAATTTGCACCAAAGCAAACAACTTAATCACCATCCATATACACACGCGCTCGAGCCTCGAAAAATCCTCCACACCCATAAAAAAAGTCCCGTTAAGCTGCTCGTGCGCGCACGCAGCCAGTGTCAACGCAAAACAAACACGCCCCAGAAAAGCCTTCGCCTTATAACCCACAAAAAGTAGAAGAGGAAGAGCACATCGAGCGCTTATAATTAAATTCATCCTCTCTTCTTCTTTTTTCGTGTTGCAGGCAGCGCAGTTTTCGGAGCGCGACAGCGATTGAGCGGAAAAACATAGCGGCTTCTCTCGCTTTGCCGCCTCCCTACCACCAGCAGCTGAGCCGGTGAGCGAGCGACGATATTTTTTTTTTCGAAGAGGATGCTCTGATCGGCGGAGTCGCTCGACCGAGAGTGACTTTTGTGGAGAGAAGCGGACGCGGCGGCAGAAAAAACGATGTGTCCGGCTAGTGTGTACGAGGACAGTGAAGGATTATTTTGTGAGTGGTGAAGAGAAGAGAGAGAGAGAAAGAGGGAGGAAGAGGAAGAGGGTTTCTGCTTTTATCAGCGCTGAGGATTTTTAGAGTGCGGCAGGAAATATGGTGGCGATGGAGCACAAGAGGAAGACCTCCTGGGATTCTAAGGTTGGTTCTGAGAAGTTTTTTTGTTGTTTGGTGGGATTGGTGTTGGAAGTTGTTTTGCTATCTTTATTAAACTTTCTGAAGCAAACTGAAATTACTACAGAATAATGTTTGACTTTGAAAATTTTTTATAGGAGTTATAAGTTTCTTAACTAACTAGATTGTATTTTTATTTTGTTCCATATTTAAATTTAAACATTTTTTCGACGAAATTTAAACATTTTTTTCGAAAACATGTAATATTGGGAAGCTTAAAGCACGTATATAAGTTGAAGCTTTATAGTTGACTCTTGCAAAAATTTGTAAATAAAATTATATTTTATTAAACCAAAGATTTAAGAACTATGAAAAATATTGTATGAGCCGTACTTTTGATAACTTTTTTAAATGAAGGTATGCATTTCAAATAAAAAAAAATATTTTCATTTAAAAAATCGCTATTTTTCCTTGTTAATAGTGGCGATAGACTGGCATACATTTTACGACTGATTACTCCTGCAAAATTTTACAATTCACGCAGCAATAAAAAAAAGTGGTAAAACTTTTCTGAGTCATCTACTCCCACTTCTGTCGAGCTAAAGGAAAAAAATAAACGTATATAAGTAATTTCTACAGTATAAATATCTTAAGTACGAAAATCTCACCGCGCACAAACACACTCCTTTCAACAACAGAACGAAAAACAATGAAAAGTAGACCAGTCCCCTGTAACCCAAAGATACGCTGGCCTCAGACTGCAAAGATTTTGGCGAAAATCTGGATCACTGCAGCTGAATGTAGATAGATAATCCGATTTCAGCTTGAGCTCACATACTCCACTGTTCACTTGGTACACGCGCTAATCTAGATCCTGCCAAGTCAACGGATAATTCTATTGTTTCCGATGCCGTCAATAATTCCCGATCGGCCAATAATACCGTTATCAATAATACCCGGGAAGAACAATACACTTTCTAATTGAAAGCAAAAAATTTATTGATACATGGCTTTCTAAAATATTGGTTTGACGCGACGCTGCGCACCCGTATGATATGTAATACTTTTGGTAAGAACGAGGAAAACTAATACGTGGTTAAAGTAGGACAGCTGGAAACTAGATTTCTTATGAAGATTATGAATAATATAGAGGCATTTTTTTTTTCGTTTTAATGCAAGTAAAAAAATTCATTAAGAGTAAAAAAATAGTTTCGAGAAACTTTGGGGCTTAATTAAAATTTGAAGCGGACTATTTTGACTCATTAAATGAACTTGTTTACTCGGCTTCGCGTCATAATTTTACGTCGTAGACTTGAAATTCAGTTTGTGGATTTCGAACCTTTTGAATTTAAAATTTAAATTATGAAAGGGGAAAAATGACGGTTCCAGAAAGTCAGATTTAAAAGAGGTCGCGTAAGTTTTGTTTAAAAAGTTATATAAGGCGCAATATAGCTGTACTGAATTATAGCAGTCTTAGCTTTGTTGTTTTTTCTTTTATTAGGCCTAATGAATATTTTTAAAAAGATCTATTCTTTCATTATTGAATTTTTCAATTCTTTGAAAAGTATCAAATGTGAAGAAGTCAATGCATCTTTGAAACAATCCTATTTAATCTTTTCAATAATACCTTTTTTTATTTCTGACACAGTTTATTTATTATTTCTGTTAATTAAACTATATCTATAAGTACTGTTTAAATAAAGTTCAACTAAGCCAGAACCAAAATAATATACTTCTCGAACCTCCTCAGCACTACCAAGCTCCGAACTTTCTCAATTTAAACGAACTCCCACCTCACCTCTCTAATTAAAATCCCAAAACCATCAGAAGCCCCGAAAAGCCCTCACACCAACCGCTGCCCAGAAAGCAGCAGCAAAAATCGACCTATCAAAACAATCATCTCAACACCCGTGTCTCATCTACCTCAATCGATCTCTCGTTCGTCCCTCGAAAAAGGAAAATCATCCGTCGTCGCGCGGCAGCGTCGTGACTATACACACTCGGCTACTACTTTCACCGCTGCGGCGGTCTACATATACACGTGTACTCCGGCGTGCCGCCGCTAGAGAGATATGATTGCGCTCGGCTCGATTACATGCACTTTGGAAAACGATGAGCAGCGGCCGCTTTTCCCCAGCACGCGGCCTCGTTTCTCGCGCGGATTTTGCGTACGCGTGTGTGTATACGCATGTAAGTGTTCCGAGTGAAACGGCGAGGAGATGCTGAGTTGTTGGTTAGCTACAGGTTGCTGGAGGTTTTTTGGTGAGGGATTTGATTACGGGTTTGAAGAGAGTTGCTCTTTTGGTAGAGAGGATTTTTGGTTATTTGTGGAGGAAGAGATTAGAGAGGAGATCGGCTAGAGCGATCTGGTGGGTGAGATTAAGATTATGAATGTATGAGATGTGGTTTGAAACTTTTCATTGTGGTGTATGAAATGTATTGAGATATGAATTCATAAAAAATATTTCTTCAATGTTTTCGCTCTAGAAACTTCCTTTCAGCTTACTACACACAAACTGATGGTGGGATTTATTCAGTTTTTGACCGATAAGATGCACTTAGAGGATTCGAATAGATGTAGAAAATAGGTCAATTGTATCGATGTTGGCATGATCGAAATAACGACTTTCTTCTTATATTTGGGATATTAAAATTGTTATGGTTACTTTGTTGTTTCTAACTAATTCAGAATTAAAATGTGACCTTTATAGTCGTATAAACTCCTATATGAATTAATATTATTGTCGATCACAAAAATCGGCAATATTACATTATACCATTTGTGCGTTAATTAAGTGTTTTTCACACGAAAGAGATTTGAAAACAAACGTTATCCGTACGTAAAAAAAGGTACAGACAGAAGTGCACTACTTTTAACGTGCAATTTTTGAAACTAATTACTGGAATGACACTCAAAAATGAGTTGATTCTTGATGAGTATGAAATTTGTTGTCCAAGTAAAGTAAGGCTAACAATTACATGAGTCAAAAATCAAGCTTACGTACATGGTAAACTTGTAAGTTTTGATGTAACGTACTTAGCGTACTAATAATTCTAATGAATCTGAAGACTGATCTCTAAAAACGCGCTCGAAAATCGAATTTAGCACACTCAGTTTTAAAAAGAATTAAATTGATTCTTCCGGGATGATTAAACTTCATTTATTAAAAAGAAAATTTTTTTGATTATGTATAGATTTGGAAAATGTTTTGAACCTCGTGTATACATAAGATTGTGTACATTATAAATTTATGAGATTATCAATTCTTTGAGTGTATTTACAGAATTCATCGATACGATTGCCTTAGTGCTAGTTCTTTCACTCCGTTTGATTATAGGCTATAGCCTAGAAATAATCGAGCTACCAGACTCGACGAAATTCAATATTTTCTTGTCTATAATTTCAAATGAACGGGAAACCTCGAGTGCTTTCAAGCTAATGAGAAATAAGAAAAAATGACTGTGGTTTCTTATATAAAAGTGCTGTAACAGATTGACGAAGATTGAATGTCTTGTTTCGAAGCTTTGTGTTTTCACTTGAGCCGCGTCTCTCTGGTGCATTTGATTGAATTTGTCGACTTGCTCGAAAGGTCGTTGTAACTTACATAAATAGATTTGGAAAAGTTCATCTTACGATTTTCGCTCACCTGTTTTTCGTTGATTACTTTTGTGAATTAATAAAAATTTTAAATGAAATTCTTTGTTGATTTTAAAACATTTTTTAAAAATGTACCGAAATTTTAAGAAACTAAAGAGAATTTTAAATTGTCTTTCATCGGTTTTCTCCTGGCTTGAAGAAGTTGAAAAATAACTTTTCGTGTAAACCTGGAAAGAATATATCTTAATGGATATAAAATGAACCGAAACACTAAACTCGTATTTGTATTGTAAAAAGTTTTATGTTCGTGAAAGTTGTTGAGAATGAATATGATAAAGAGCACTAAAATTATTCATCTCAATATAGCTGATAAATTTTAATACTTAAACAGTAGTTTATGTAACAAATCGTAAAAAGTATTACAACAATTTTCTCAAATATATACTTAAACTGGAATAAGAGTGGCAAGTAACATTAAACGATATAACAGAAAAAAACATAGAAAAAACTGGTGAAGCTCCTTACTTTTATAAATTTGAGATAACGATTAAAAACATTTATTCTTTAATTTATCTTTCATTTATTCACGTACTTACAAAGAACCCGATTCAACAAAAATACTTTTTACAAACAACTTAAAATAGAATTCAAACAATGTGTAATAAAACTAATATATGCAATTAAAATCCGATCTCATCTCCAATTTCATTTCACATTATAAAAACAAACAATAACGAATTCCCATACGACAGCCAACTTTATTGCAACCGTCATTGTCTGAAAAAAGAGGGAAAGCTTATATAACGTGAATTAGATCACTTTCTTAATTTCAGAAACGCGCATTTGCATCCTCAAAACGATCAATCTCGAACGCGTTTTCCATCCACCTCCCCCGACACAATACACTTAATTAAACAATGCAAAACTCCCACGACGATCGACTATCTCGGCCGAATTTTTCCAAGCTTAATAAGGAGCGAGCTCGGAGCCGAGACGATTGCTATCCCAGCTGGATGAAAATTTTGCATTGTGGACATTGCGAAAATCCGGCCGAAGATTTCCATTGTTGTGCCTCGGATGATGGAGCGAGATTTCTTTCTTTATTTGGATACCTAATTGCGAGGGAGGCAGGAGTTTGTTGAAATAGGTGAATTTTGAGAGAAGCATTGATGCTCTTCTTGCGCCGTTGGGCAATTGCGGCGAGGCTACCATGAATATTCATGACTGTTTATATGTTTCAATATGTTTTTCAAGGGTCTATTCTTATTCGAGAACTTTGTTTTTCGCACTGGCGTTGTAAAAAGATTTTATTGTTTGTTATAAAAAGAAAAATATTCCAAGGTTTTAAAGTTAACAATTTTTCTTTGTACCGCGCCTTCATTTCTGTATCTACAAAGATATTGAGAACTTGAAAATTATTAGAAATACGTGCAGCGTTCGAAGAAATCCTAATGAAATTTATAAATCACCGATAGCCTGTAAGTATATTTTCCGTTTTACTAAAAAGCCGTAAGCAATAAACTTAAACTATTCAATTCATGCCTAATATATACATCCGTATATGCGAAAACTATTTCGAGAATATGTGTCAGCTCCGAGCGTTCTTACATACACTTCAGAATTAATCAATTGGCAACGCTCGGCCATTTAAACTTCCTCCGTTACTAAATCTCTTGCGTTGTACCTCGGCTTTTTATGCGGAAAATAGTAATCTGGCGTGTATATACCGGAAAGTATTGGATTAACCGGAGAATGTTGTACTCGCAAAAATTTAGAGTGTAATTTATGATAAATAAATCGTGAAATATAAAATCGTTGGATTTCGTAAAGTATAATTAAAGCAAGTATGAATTCTTTTCACTAATCGACACACTATCACGTTAACGGTAAATCATATTGATTATTCAATAAATCAACTTTTCAAATTCATAATTAATATTAATATAAGCACACTTCATTTTAAAACATTAATACAAAAAACTGCATATCCAAAACACTCGCTCCACAAAAAAAAGCCCTCACAATCGCCCACATTTAAGTAAACTTCAATTACCATAATCACAGTTTAAACGATCGCACGCACCCAGTCCAATCCACTCCCTCCTGCCTCCAAAAAAGCCCCAATTATCCACTCTCCCACCAAAAGCCTAACGAGCGCCAACCTTTAATTCTTCCTTCCCCCGCATTTCTCACATCCGCGCTTGAAAAATTGACCTGATTCCGCTCTCACAGCCATATATAATTTCTACGTCCGCGGCGCGCCTGCAAAAGGTAGAAAATGGGTCGCGCGCCGAAAATCTTCTCTTGCCCCCCCGAGGCGATCCGCGTGCATGTGTGTATATAGCCGGCACACACGTGCGCGACGTAAATCCGCAAGCGCGGGCGGATGGCTTTCTTCTGGCGTGTACAGCGGCTGCGTTTTCTCGCTCCTTTCGGCCGGCTTTTTCTCGGCGCTTGTGAAATTGTTCAATTTTGTTGAGAGCCAGCGAGGATTTATGGCTCCCGGGTGGCGGCTTTTTGCTGCTTAATTAGAGTGAATTACCGTGCGAGTGAAAACGATGTTGAGATTTTTTTGGGGGGTGATGGATTGGATTATGGAAATTGTTTTATTTTGCACTTTTTTCGTAGTGAATTTGGATGTTTTTTTTTTATTTTTTTTGCGTTGGCTGGTTAAGCGGAGGAATTATTTAAAATGTATGTAATTTTGTATTTTAAATGTGGCTCGGTGCGTAGAAACATTGCAATAGTTTCATAATTTGTAAAATTAGTTGATTTTCTACTTTGAATAATCATTAGTAGTATTAAATTTGCATAGTCACCTAATAATTATAGAAATAAAGTAGTTCTTCGAATCCGAATTAATTATCTATTACACTGCCGCATAAACTAAACTACCAACTAAACTTACAGATCTATTCGCCCCACTTTGCCATTTTTCTACTCAACGATCCACTAATCCAAGAACAACATTATCTTTCAATAGAGCCGCAAGTCCACGTGTCTCCAGCAAATCCCCAACAAAAAGCCAAGATTCCAAAAAACCTCCAATCAAGTTTCAATTCCCAATCCTTTCACGCTCCGCAAAAAGCCTCTCCTCATTACCTCAACGCTTTCCACCTAACATCCCAAAAAAAGCCTCTAAAAAAACCACATCCTCAAACCGCAAAACGCGAGTCACTTTCGCGAAGCTCACGCGTAAACGGCCAAGGCGCTAATAGCATGGATCCTCGAGGCGACCTTGTTACAAGCACGCCCGCTCTCGGGTTCTCCAGTGGCCCAGTGACGCGCGTCGTTTACAGTTGACGCAGCCGCCGCCGCCGCGTGCCTATATACGTGCCGTTATCTTAGCCGTGGAATCGCACGCGTCTCTGTGTACGTGCATGTATGTGTAAGCGAGGGCAAAAAAAGAGTCTGCGAGGAGGAGGATGATACGGAGCGTGGAGGATGTGTGTAGAGGATGCGCGGAGGTTTTTTCGATGAGCTGACCTGGTTCGATGTGGAGATGGGCTCTGATGATTTTTGGACGGCGAATATGGTTTCGGAGGATTTTTTGAGAGAGGACCGTTAGCGGTGTCTTTTTGATAGGCCAATGCCTTTTGCGGAGGATTGGCGAAGTAGGTTTTTTAGAGGGGGTTTGGATCGTTGTTTAGGATGAGTTAGTAGATCATTGTGGTATTGGAAAAATTTGAAAAATAAAGCTTGTTAGAAGAAAATAAGTAAAATAAATAGTCTAGAGACATTTGTGAATTGATAATGATCGTTCATAAATTCATACCGTTATAAAACGAATTACGAACAAAAATGGTTGGCAATAAAAATTTCAAAAAATCTAATTTTTTACACAAAATTCCAACAATTCGATTTCGAGATTTTTGAAAGCCTTGACTTTTTGGTAAACGTCATTGCCTTCACTTACAGTCAAGTGCGTAAAGCCGTACCGGGCGATGAAAAGATATCGGGAGCGGTTGGGAATTCGAAGAGAAGGAGGCTTCTTATGCAGGTGTTTCCGCCTGAATTATGTATATAGAGTGTGGGGCTTCCATTCTAATTAAGTGACTTGCTAAGGACCGAATTTCATGCTAATAAAGTGGATATTTTTGCTGCCACTATAAGGAAATAAGAAAAACCAAAATTATATAAGGTTATTGTACCCTCTAGCCAAATTGAGAGTTATGCTTCAAATTCACACGATAGAATACACCTATGCGGTTAACTAATCTAAATATTTTGAATATTCGATTACATGCTATTGCTTTTACACATTAGACTGTGCTTAATCTTTTATCTAATTTGAATTATTAGCCAAAATTTTAATTAATTACTTATTGGAAAGATAAAACTTTATTTATGGGAATTTTTTGACACGCATTTCAATACATATATAGGTTTGTAAGAAGACAGAAAAAGCTTAAAATATGATCAAGTTAAACATGTCATTTCATTTTTAAATACCGGATCTGGTTTAAAAGTCGGTCACTTTCTTATCTCAGTTTTTTACTTTTAATTTTGCTCTACATATGCGCTTGCAGATGCAGCTTTAATTTGCTAAAAAATAAAAAATAATAATCAGAACATATTTTAAATAATTACTCGCATAATTTTGCAACATAAGGTATGAAGATTAAAGTTAATTATATAGTATTAGTTATAATAAAATATACATTTAAACCTTTCATTTTTAAATATTATTTATTAAAAATATAACGTAAAAAATATTTTCATAATATTCAATATTTTATTATAAATTACATTAAATTCAGTTATGAACATGTGTATACTAAAAAAAAGTAATTTTACAAATATTCATAAGTATTTTTTATGAACAAATATTAGATAAGAATAATTTTATATTTTACTGTTAATTTTTAAAAGTTTTACTTCCTATAATCTATTATTTAAAGAATCTTTGTAATAAACCCATTTAACAAAAAGTTTGTTCAATGATGCTGATATTAAAATCTTTTTATTAAATTCAAATTGTTTTACGCAACAAAATTCTGCAAGAAATTTAAGATTACATATAACTTTAACGAAAAATTAACCTGAATTATACAGTACTACATCTTACATAATTTAATTTAAAGTAAACCAATCCAAAACTTAAATGTACATATATAGTGAATGTACAAAAATAATTTATAAAATTTATCTCATTTTTAATCAAAAGTTTTATATATTTATACTAAGCTCTAGATCCTATCATGACAATAACAATAAGAGAAATAAATATTTTAATTCTAAATTTCTCGGGATGTAACAAGCATTTACTCAAAAAGATTCCTAACAAATAAAACTATTACCAAATAAACAACTAATAAAAAAAATGCAAAGTAACTTTCTAGTTGCTCTCAGCTTCGCCCATCAAACAATACTCTTTCCACTCTCTCGTAACCAAAACCCATTCCCCCTAAAAATCCCAAACAACAACACAGGCCATTTAAATTTCCGCGAGTCTATCTACCTCCTTCGTGCTCAGAATCAACCTCGTTCCCCCCGTTTCGTCCCAAAATCCAGCGACCACATCTACGCTCGTCGATCGGCTCGCATATAATGCTCAAGTCGCTCCCGAGAAAAATCGGCTTACGTCAGCTGCGCCGAGAGCGAGCGCATAGTCGAAAGTTCGCCAGGCGCGCGGCGGGTTCGACGTACCTTGGATCTATATACTTTACACGTGTGTGCGTGCGACCGGACGGATTAGGTTCTCCAGCATCTGCTCTGCGTGCTCGGCTTTGCCGCGGGTATATAGATACCGTTACGAGGCGAGCGCGAAGGAGGAAACGGGCGCGACCGGCTGACTTCTTTTTCGATGCCCGCGCGTGTCGCTGCTTTGCTGGGATGGCGCGCAGATCGCTTGTTTTTTGGGTGGCTTGTTGATGGGTTTGAGAGGGTGGGTGTGTGGTTTGGAGAGTGGAATATTTTGATGGTATTTAGTTTTACGATTACGCTATTCTCTTTTTTTTTTTTTTGTTTACGTATTTTTTGGTAACGTTGGTGCTTCGGAGAGGTTTTGTGAAACTGAAGAAAAAACTTTCTGACAAATTTAATAATCTATTATGTAAATATTACGTAAGATTTTACTGAAATCACAAAGAAGTGCTGGTGAATTACGTGTCATTAACTTTTGCATCACTTAATGAACCAAAAAAAGAATCAAAATATTTTTAATTTAGGACAGATTACCATACTCATTTCTTTTTTCCTTTCAAGGTATTAATTATTGCTTAAAGCTTACATAAATTTTTCATTAAATAAATGCATAAAACATTTATTGATACTTTAAAAATTAGCAGCCTGAAACATTCCAATCAATGCAAATAAGTTATAACTCTGCAACCTACTCTTCTCTGTGTACGAATGATGTTTCATTTTTTAAATATTACGAAAATGTATATAAAAACGTAATTCTTTAAATAAAATATTTGCTTACAGAAAGCTATGTTTAAGTATAGTTTTAGAATGCAGATTGATCATACATTGAGGTCAAAAAGATTTCTAACAATGAACATTAAATGTACTACTGCAAGGGCCAAAAGTGAATCACTTAATGGTATGCGAGCTGGAATGTATAACCCAATAACTGTAGCACTCTTTTCGGGTGAGGATTACTAGGATCCAATTATTCATCGATCATTTAATATCGACGATACAGAATTAAATCATAGAACATTATATTGAAAAGATGATACGTGCCTGACGGATCATCCGATCGGTATCTGGATTACATCTACATATCACATCATCAGATGCTCATATGCGATATAACGTTGATTGAAATTTCAAGTATCTTTTAAATAATTTTTTCAGTGAGAGCAGTCATCTGTCTATGATAATTTTCTACTTAGATACCGCGTCGAACGAAATTCAATTATTACAGTGTTGCAACGTAGATTATAGTTTTTCTTATGTACTATCAGGAGGATATCAGATGTGCAGATGACCAATGTTGCTCAAACTTGTGGAGATGGTTTCTAGTTACTTCAATGTTAAAAAATAAGCTGTGTTAGGTTCCAATGATATATTTATTTAAAAACACCATGCGGATGATCATGCTTATACATTGACATTTTATAAATCGTACTTATATAATTTGTACTTGTAATTCTTATAATAGGGATTTTTTAATCAGGTTAATTATATCTTTAAATTAAGAGAGCAATGAGACTTACCTTATATGGTTATGTGCTATTGAAGTTACCAGACACCTTTTATAAAAGTTTCAAGAATATCGATCGGTGTGACCCACACATCTGACACTCTCCTAGTTACTTTTTAAACCCAAAGATGCCATCGGAATAAAGATAAAGTGTGAGTTCCTAAACATTAAAGATCTTCTCTTACATCTCCGCAAGCAGAATGCAAATATAGGTTTAAAAAGATCAATTTTAATTTTACTACATTGCATAATAGAGCCAATTTAAATGAAGCCTCTTGATCTATATCGAGGACAAGAGAAAAGAAAATTGTTATTCTACGACTCGAGAGACAGACAGGATTTCCCTCTACTTTATTAGACAAAAACAAACCACTATTCAAATCAAGCGATCCGAATCGATCAGAGAGCCTCAGTCCAGCGTCAATTCTTCAAAAAAATTGCCAATTCCAGCAAATTACTCGAGGGAAAATCGGCCAAATCTCTTTCCACGTAAAACCGATTCCAAAGACGCGCGTCGCCGCATTTTTCATTAAAATTCTTCCAACTAGCTCCGTGTCCGTGGCGACCTTTTCTTCTCTTTGCGCTTGTCCTCGATCGCAGTGAGGCGCTCGGGTCCGTTTCTTTCTTTATCTCCATTTTCGTCGATTTCGCATCTTTCTCGGCGCGACTCATTTGAATACTCCGCGCTCGCGCGGAATACAAATTCGCGACGCACCCGGATAATGTTCGACTTTTGCGAACAAAAGAGATATCGGCAGGGAGAGACGCCTTCGGCTTCCTCTGGGTGAGAATTGTCGTGAATTTTTCTGTTCTAAGGATTATTCGTCTGCTTTTGCCGTGAAAGTGGTGACTGTCAAATTTTTGTGATAGGAATATTTTGTGTTTTAATTTTGGAGCGTAGAGCAAAATTAAATCTTCTTAAAATAACTTTTTGCATAAATATAATTCTATATATTGTTAGATAAAAAAATTTTATTTATTGGAAGTTTATAAACTTGAAAAGCTATACGATCTTTTGATGAACATTTTAGATAATAGATTTGCCTCAAAATTTAATACTTCACATCACTTATAAAAAAAATCTCGATCTCTGTTATTTAGAATGTTTGGGAGCACTCAAAGTGACCCAATTTACATTCAATTTTGAATTTTTATATCCATTTGCGGTATTTTTTTTTTCTTTCAATTTTTATGAAAATTTACAATTAATCAACCTTTAAAAAATCCTACAGTATTTGGTTAATGCTTTATTACCATTTTTTCAAGTGAGATTGTACCGCAAATATGACCTATTTTCGACGAAAAAAATTTCTTATTTTTCATCTACTTAAAAAATAAATGATTCTTAACCAAACGAATAACCAATATTCGAAAATCCCAAACTCCAGCTGATAGTCGTTTTCACATGTCCTTTCTTTTTCACTACAAGCGTGTTCGCGTATATATACACACACATAACCTCAACCAAGGTGTGTGTTTGTACACAGAATCTGGGTGTGGGATTGTTTTAATATTACGTAAGGTTTTCTCGCTTTTAGCCGGCCGTAATTATCCTTATGTAAGGGTCACTGTACTCTTATATAAAAGGCTAATTGCGCGGTGGCGGCGGCGTATACGGCGTTGCACTATATGCCCCGCCAAAGCCGAGAGAGCAGCGCGCCGAGTTGTTACAATTTGAATATAAAGTTCGTTGAATTTAATTTATCGGGCGCGCTCCGTGTACTTCCAACTCCGCGGAGCGCCAGCCACTCGCAATTTGTTAAAATTTTTAGCTTCGCATTCATGACTGCGCGCGCTGTGGCTGCTCCTCGCGCGAGTTATTATTGCATTAAGTTGCGTGGCGCTTGCGAACTTACCTATTTTTTATTCGAAACGATATACGATAGGTTAAGTCGTTATTCTGAGATCGCGGATAATTTGATCAATTTGGGAAATTGGTGTATTGGGAAATTCGTGGGATTGCGTCATTGTAATTATTTAGGAGAACTTTCGATAGTTCAATAAAGAAAAGACAAATTTTTGAGAACTGAAATGAATAAATGATCATGTTATATTTTTATAAATATTTACATCTTACATCATAAATCAACGATCCTCTTCTACACGTACAATGTAATTCACATTCCACATTAAAGATCCTGATAGAAACACTTCCCGACCGTGTACTCTCCAATTTTAAAACATTTTCCAAACAAAAGTACAAACCATTGTTACAAGCAGTAAGACCGTCATCGCGATATTCATGAATCATCGTAATTGTCCGATCGAACAAAGAATTGCGATATCCGCGCGCAGACTTTAAATTGTGCCTCTACTCCTACGCTCTCACTGCAATTGGCGCTACACCTTTCTTTCCTTTCTTTCGGCGAGTGCGCAAATGACTCATCAGTTCGAGCTGCGACCGAGATCGGATCTGAAGAAAAAAGTGTTTTATTCTGCATGCTGAACGAAAGTAAAGCTGCAGAGTAATGGTCAGTGAAGTTAATGATGCGCGTCTAATACCTTTTGCGAATTAAAGATTTTTATCTGCTCGTTCCTGCATTTTTCTGATATAATGCTTCAGAATGAATTAATTCAGTTTGCGAATTACTCAAATCATATCCAACAAAAACACTTAAATTCACTTACGAGACTCAACGAAATAATGATAGTATAAATACTTGCAAACAAAATACAACCTAATAGAAAAGCACAAAAAAATATAGCAACACCTCAGCGCTCTCCGTCACCACCCGCTCGATAATGCAAAAAAACCCCTCAACCGCAGCGAGAAACTAAAACCTCGACAAAAGCCGTCCGCTCTCCCGGCGCGCGAAGAAACGGTAGCCTCGCGCCGGACCTAAAATGACTGGTCCCGCTTGAATTTTCCATCCAGCAAGCCGACGTCTCGAGAAAAAGCGGTCCCCGCGTCTTTTATTGGCCCTCGCCGGTAGCGGACAATCTCTATCTCTCCAGGCCGCGGTAGGAATATAACGGATCGCGCGGCCGTTAAAAATCACGGCCGGCTCTCTGTATCTGGGATCGCGCGATCCTATCTTAGCGGAGCCTGCGCTGACAGCCGTGTCACGGTTTAACGACCGATCGCCACCGCAACTCGAGCGCCGGCTGGGGTGTTTATGGCTGGGCATCGATGCCGCGCTGATGCTGGTTTGTTGTTGCTGTTGCTGTTGTTGGATGTGCTGTAGAACGAGGGTGTGGTCTGTTGCTCTGGGCTTTATTAGAGCTGGGAGTTTGAGGTGAATGAAGGTGGGGCATGTGAGGATTGGAAAATCGAAGTTTAATAATAATGGGTGTGATCATGGGATTGGATCTACGGAGTTGCTGTTTAAGTTTAATGATAAATACGACGTAGGAAAGGGAAGCTCGCTACTGTAAGCAAATTGATATTGAAATAGCACTTTATTATCCCATAAGTATATGAAAAAGTCTCGTGTAAAAAATTAATCGCGGGTCTTACATAGTAACAATCGTGCAATTAGGTAAAAATTACATCAACATAATTACAGGTTCCCACACCAAAGTCCACCTCTTTAAAAACACCGATTGACAATCTATTAAAACGTTTTCACTAAGCAACGCGCTTATACAGAAGCACACGTATAAAATCCTACCTTTCTAAAATTGCAACGAATATGAGCTTTCTGCCACGTACCTCGCGATATCACCTCTCGCTTGAGACGTGCATTTCAAAGGACGAGTTTTCGCCTCAGCAACTTGATATTACGACACTTGCCGGCGCTTTCTTGCACTTTAAGCACTCGAGGATTAAATTCGAACTTTATTTTCGGCTTATGCAACGGCTCGATACGCGTTTACTTTTACTCGTGGTGAGAGAGGATGTTTCAAGGTAGACTGATGCATGCGATCGGTACGATGGATTTTAATAATTATTTTTTGGGTGTAATTATGCAGTAATAATTGAATTTGTCAAGCGTACAAATAAGCACGCGTTGATTGGTCTCTAGATAGATGCTTTCTACATCATCTCCAAAAGTATTGGTACAATAAGCGCTCGGGATGATTTCCTCATTTCACATCTTAGACTTTCACACTTAACAAGCCGAAGCTTTTGTAAGAAGATACAATTATCCGTGGCGTGCTTCTACTCTCCTACTGTGTGTTATTGTTTCGAAAGTTGACGAAAGAGTGGATGCATCTATTGAGAATCGATTATGAAAATTGTTGATGACCCACATGAAGCGAACGCTAACTTTTTCAATTGTAATTTTAATTTTATAATTTTATAAAGTGGCACTTGTAAAATTTATGTTTCACAAATACGAAAATCAAAACAGCGATCACATGTAACCCACCAAAGCGTAAAATCAGGCGATTTCATCAATTAAACAATTACCTCAAGTTTCTCTCTCTCTATCAAAAAAAAAAGAAACTCCCGACCCACATATCCTCGAATTTCACAGCCCAAACCGCATCTCTCACACCCCGCTGCTAATCATCTCCCGTACTCATCCGTCAAAACTCATTTTCACATCCATAAAACCCGCAAAGCTCTCCTCAAACTCAATCAAAGGCTCATCCCTTGCGGAACGAGCCGCGAGATGAGATCGGCTCTCGGCAACAATGCGATTCGAAACGTTTCAATTAGCCGTGAAAATAAGTACTTTAGCGCGCTCGGCAAGCGTGTCGAGCGATGCGCGCGTGAGGCCTTCTTTTTTCTTTCTCTTTCGAAAGCGCAAGCATGCAGCCAGATTACATGCGGCGGCGGCCTTTGAAAAATTCGCCGCTGCGCTTGATTTTACGGCGAGCGAAAATTCGTAATGGGCTGATTTTTTTTGAGGAGGGAAGCTGTGGTAATTGGAGTGTCGTCTTGTCGTCGGGATTTAACGTAAGTTGCTTTTGAAGTTTGTCGCTGACTGGCTCTGGTGTAGATGTGTATGCTGCGATCGTTAAGGTTCTGGATGGTTGAGCTGTTAGAGGGAGGAAAAACGATCGAGCGTGTGCTTTATCTCGTTATGAAATATTACGAGAGGCATTCAATACAGAATTAAGCAGCGCGTTAAAAAAGCCATTCCAAATGAAAATGCTGCCCTGCTTTCATTTTGTCGTCGAATAAATTACGTTTGCTTTATTACAAGTATCCCACTAAAGCCGAGCTGTCTCGAATTAAATCCACATCCTCCTTGACAAATCGCCAGTCGCAGCGCTACTTTCCTCCTGCTTATACGAGCGACTATTTTATCACAAACTCTCCCGGCTCAGATATTACGGAAGAGAATAGCCTCTAATTATCATATTTCGCCTCGGCATAGAAAGCCGAGTCAACAACCTGTTCGGCAAAAGAAGAACATCTCCGAGCGTTAATGCATCTCGTTAAATTACATTTCTGGAACACAGCGAGAGAGGAGAACTTTATAACCTACATTCTCTCGTATATACACGCGTACAGACGCGTATTATATATATATGTGTATACAGCGGGTTATTTCTTCCTGCGTTGCGCGCGTCGAAGAAGTAACTGTAATTAATGGCCGTGCACCGGCGAAATTTCCATAAATAACATGCTCTAGTGAGTGTGTAATAGGACTGCCCAAAAAAGAGAGACGCCGCTGTGTATATACATATACGAAAGCCAGAAACTGTGCGCGACTATATAATTCGTTGGCTGAAGCTCGGAGATTCGGCGCGCATCTGTAATATGGCTTTTCTAGGCCAGCGATTTGTATCGTGGAGGAAAGATGATTCAGAGGGACGAGAGAGGGTATTTACATTACCGTTTGATGATTTTTCGTTTACGGGCCGGAGAGCCTCGCGCATAAATATGCATGCGCCGCTCTCTGCGGTTTAAATGGAATGCGGGCTTATCGGCTGGACGATCTTTTGGATGGATTGGTTCATTGGGATTTTGAAAAAATTACGGTTTTAGAGTGCTTTGGGAATTGATGGGCGGGTTTGTCTTTGGACGACGGCTCGACAACTTTATTAGGCTGGGTAATAAGTAGTTTCGTCCTTTCTTGTTTAGACATTATAAAAAAGTTTATACTTTTTACATTTGTTTATTTGTCATTCAACGTATATTATACTTTTTAGTTTACGTTTTAAAAAAACGCTTTCCTACTTAAAACATCTTTCCAAAAATCCAGCACTGAAACAAACTCGAAGAAACTTCAAAAGAAAAGTGGAAAAAGACGGGAACCGTAAGACGCGCTCAAGGCAGTCACACATACGGAGCATTCCGCGAATAACGAACCGCTCGGGCTTTGCTCGCGGATGAAAGTGATTCAGGTCGAGGCTCGCTCTCTCGGCGGCGGGTCAGCGGCGAGAGGCCTTGAGGCCTCGGGATACGCGAAGGGTCAGGAAAGAGGGCCGACGGTGAGTCATCCGCGCGAAACTCGTTCCAGAGCGCGAGCATCGTGGACGTTGGGTTAGTCTTGATGTTGTTGTGGCGCGCTTTGTTTTTGGGAAAGTAAAACGAGGGAATGGGGAGCAGGTGGGAGAGGGAAGAGATCGAGAGTTGTTTGAGACAATTTTGTGCTTGTTGTTTTTTGTTTAAGAATTAGTCTAGGTGTTCGTTGTACGATTTGATTTATACAGTATTTGTTGTAATTAAACATGAACCTATAAGCTTGAAAGAGTTGTGGTATAGTTCAACTCGTGTGCGATGAAGAACAAGATTGAAAAATGATTTAAAACGCGAATTATGTATATTAAAAATTTCTTTTTAATGAACTACTTATTAATCCATTATAATCATGATAATTATATAAAATAAATGATAATTTTTTTATCAAATTATCAAATTTTAATGATTTTTTTAATTTACTCAATAAATTTCTTTTTTTTTCTATTAGAATCCTCCTTTTACAAATAAATAAAAACTAAGCCTGCAGCAAGTGTATCTTAAAGATGCTTAATACACCGATAGTCTACCAGTTTTTAGCCAACAATAGGTAATTAGATAGAAGATTCAATGAAATTCAAGCAGAAAAATATAAAATTGTGCAAAAATAACACTGAATAGAACAATGGCCTATAGAAACGGGTACCTAGTATTTTTACAAAAATCACCTATAAATTGATTTTCTATAGAAATGGCTATATGAAATTTTTTCAAGTACGTTCACTTAGGATGAAATTCGTGACGGAAGAAGCAACTGGAAGCTAGTAAAAGATCCGCAAGCTTAATGAGCGCCAATTAAGATCAAATTGAAACGGTAACAGAAAGTATGCCAGCTCCAATAAAAATTTAATTAATTTTAGTACTCTAAATCGCGGACACGTGTAAAGAGTTGTATAATATCGATTTTTCAAAAATTGTCCCGTTACTTTTCGAGTATATATTAATCACACAAATCATTTTACCAACTATTTTTATAAGTACTATTTTAGTAACAACCATATAGCAATCTGGTTAAAATCCTATTAAGAATAAATCCGATCTAAAGGGCTTAACTTTAAATAGGCTGAATCTATCATAGTAAGATGACTAGTAATTTTGGAACTTTCTCTCTCGCTCTTCCATTACATTTTTCATCTCATCTTCTTTGTGCATTCTACTGGCTGAACCATATTAATCAACCTAGATCTTGATGTAATTTATATGTGTGTATATATATACCTTTATCCCATTACCCTTCTGGTCGATGAAATTGTCAAAGTGTATAATATGTGATGGATGTAATGAAAATTCGACAGTGAGTTGAAGCATGAAGGTGTATGTGTAGGGCTGTATAGAGATCGTGACATTTGAGTTTTACGTCATAGATGGGTATACCGTTGATTCTTTAATAATTGATTTATCTTTTCACTTGATGAGTTTGTTTTAAAATCGTCTTTAGGTAATGAAAGTGTTGTAAAAGTAGTGTTATGAAAATATTGTAAGAATTATTTATTTTTATGTCATTATCATATCTTACAGTAAAATAATATCACGTACATTTTACGCTAAAAATCTTACTAAAAGATATAGAATAATCTGCTTTAAGATGTATCAAATTTCAATTCGATTTCAACAAAATTGTAAAATATTAGAAGGTTAGTTTTAAAAAAATGGTTTTTAGATCGCCTGCTAAAGCGGCACTAGAACACAATTTTTAAGCCCAGAGTACCAAATAATAAATGCACCACGAGTGCAAAGTAATTCATGTCGTGAGAGTTTGGTGACCTCGCTTTTCTCAAGTGACAAATAAACGCTTGGACCAAAATCACTGTCTTTTGCTTCTTTGATACATAATATAATATTTTAGTTCCTATATACAAGATAAAAATCTGTATGTCTCAAATAAAGAATATTAACCTTGAAAACAGTGATAGCATCAAAAATGTGATCTTGGCAGAGACAATGAGACCCGCGACGAATGTAAAAGCGAGTTCCGACGAATGTTGACAATCAAAAGTCAAGACGCAAAGTGAAAGACGAAGTCAAGGATAGAGACCGCTAAATTTAAGCTTAATGCGTTTTGCATGTACATGCGAACAATACCAAATTTGAAGGTCCTTTTGACTCAGCTCAAAAAGAATCAAAATAATACTATGGCAAAGCATTCCGCACATTTGAAAATAATTCATTCAAAAATTGATAAATCTCAAAATCTTCTATTTTATTTACAAAATTCACTAGAAAACCGCTACAGAACCTCAGGCATTATACAGTATCGATAATACAGTGCTAAAAACCCTCCTCATATCACCCAGTCAGCCAAAAAAACCCTCTTATTGAATAAGCATTGATACTAAAATGTGACTTAACTGGTCTACACGGCTACAACCGGGCTCAGATCGGCGTGTCCCGATAAAGTCAAAGCATACAAGCCCAAACCCGGAAGAAAGATCGAAGATCTCTTTCTCTCTACAAAACCTCAGCTCCACATTATTACTCCCCCCTCAAGCTCCCTCCTCTGAAAACCAGTAGCCAAAATCAAGAAGCGCACCTGTCAGCAGCCATAACCCAACGCCTCCATCCTCATACCCAGCTCTCCCACATCCCAGCCAATAACCCTCAAAGCTTGCTATCCATCGCGCATAATATCCCGCTATCTCAGGCGCGCGATCTATCTCGCTCATATATACGTATGCACAGCTCGGTGGGGGTGGCTCACGAAAATGCATAAATCGATCTCTCACGCAGGCGACTAGTGTCTCAGCTCGCGGTGGACAGCTCACGTGTATATGTATATAAGAGCGCGGGGAGCGAGCAGCGCATTTAGAGCGAAAGAAAGGAGAGAAACAAGATCGAGTCAAGGATAGTCCGTTGCGGGCGTAGAGAGCCGTTTGTACCTCGCACACGTAGACGCGAGAGCTGTCTATATACGTATAAGAAATAGGCGAGGCCTAGTATATATCTCTCTTTCCCGAGAAAGAGAGGAGAGGCGCGTGCATAACGGTATATATACCAGCTATCTCTCGCGAGAAATGGCGCAAGTGGGACAGAAGCCATTGTGCGGCCGACGAGAGAGAGAGAGAGAGAGAGAGACAAAGAGTAGAGCTCGAGTCTCGTGCGAATAGGAGATAGGCCGAGAGCATCGGTGAAAAAAAGCGCGCGCTTTTCTTGATAATGAGACAAGCGCGGCAGATGAGCCGGTGATAGCTCGGTTCCGCGTAATTCTACAAGATTATGCGGGGGAGTTATTGTCTCGGGCGTAATTTGGCGGGGATTACAGGCGTGGGAGGAGCGCCTGGAGGTTTAACGAGGGGCCCGCGCGCCGATTTACCGTATTTCGGGAAGTGCGATGAGACACCTGTGAACTGCCGTGTTATAGCTGCCGATGACTCGGGGATTTTCGTTTTGGTTAAGACGTCGAAGTCTAGATTTGATCTTGTGAGAGAAAGAGAGACTTTGGCGTGGAAGAATGTGAGAGGGAGATGATTGCGAGAGCCGATGTATAGAGTGTACAAGTGCAGGAGAAGGGAGACGTCGTTGTCTATGTAATTTTACGAGATCGTGCGGCCTCAAGTTATTGTCTGCTCCAGCTCTGCGGCTCGAATAATTTTCGTGGCATTATACGAGAGAGTAAGATGATGCGGTCTATCGATTTATTTAAAACTCGGCTTGGAGCAATTTGCCGTGTATCTCGGGATGATCGATAAAATTCTTTTTTTTTTTTAATTTTCGTGCTTTTGCATAAGTAATTTCAATTTGGGAAGGTAGCAATTAGGCGGGCTGTTAAACGGTAGTTGCACAAAATGAGAGAGAAATTAATTTTTTTGTAAGCGCGGCCACGGAGCTTAATGTGGAAAGAAGAAACTTCTTAGAATAAAGATAATGAGAAGCTCGGTATGGAGAAAAATGTGATACGGTAATGAGAGAGAAGGGCAAAAAACGGTGTTGTGTATATAATTTTACGAAATTATGCGGCGCGCTGAGTTAATACCAGAGTTCGCCGCTCTCAAATAAGTCCGTGGAATTATATATGATTGAACAACGAGGCAAAAAAATCTACAGCATTCGAATGTTTCAAAAAGTTTTCAATGTCTTGAAAAAAAAACTAATCTAAACGTTAGACTTTAGAACTGAATGTAGCACGCATTAGCTTGTTATAATAATACGATTATGTGTCAATAACGAAATTGAGAAGCTTACGGAATTTAAATTAATAATTAATTAATAATATGCGCGCTGAATCTGCTTATACTTGCATGAAAGGTTCTTTCGCTCAGTACATATTTGCTTTAGTTAATGTTTGAAGGTTCATTACCCACGCGCTTCCAAGGTTCATTACCTACTTATTACGAAAAGGATTACTTTCTCCGATAGTGCGGACGCGGCAAAAAACGAGCCGCTGCTGTTTTTTGTGAGCTTTGTGATACAGCTTTGTGTGCACTAAACTTGAAAAATCGATAAGCCAGCCTTTATTCAGTAATTTCTTTTTTAACTTCTTATGAGTGAACTTTCACTGTAATGTTTTGAGCGAAATAATTAGTCCAATTAAATGACTTGTCACTTCGACGTAGGAACGTTCACTTTCAAAGAGTGACATTCAAGATCGAGCAATTTAGAAAGTACAGCAGTAAGCTCTTTATATACACCGAGCCCACTACAATCGAAATCGAGAATTCAACGAACAACGGACTCTCCTTCGAGCTGCAAATGCCTTTTTCGATCAGCGCGCCATCGGCATCTGAAATTCCCTAGCCCGACCAAACTGATTTCAGCCACACCTTCAACAAAGGATAAGCCAGAAGCAAAAGAAAGAGAATAATCGATCGAGTTCAGACTCTAGAGGAAGATTCCGCGAAAGTCATCGAACCCGGCTCATGCATCGGGATCAGCGCGCACACGTATGCATAATATATACCGCATGAGCAGCAAGGGAGACGCAAAATGATGGATCATCGCTGATTGCCCCCTCAGGTGTGAGGGAAGCAGCCAGCACGGTGGGCGGGCGAAAAATCTGAATCTCTTTGTTCGTCGGTGCACGCCACTTGCGGGTCGGCGCACTCCATCTTGCGGCGGTTCTGGCAAGCCTATTGCGCAACGCGGCGTGTGGGCTACGCGCGGCCTTTTGTTGTTGCGGTTGTCTTGCCGAGATCGGCGCGCATTGTGCAAAGACGATTTGGGAATCGTAGCGGAACGGCTGCGAGATCGACGCAATGAGCGGTATAGTAATTTTTGTGAGCATTTGGAGCTAGAGAATGGGCTTGACTTGAGGTGTGGTGAGAGAAAAGTTTTCGCTGTGAGTGGGTGGTGTTTTTGGGTGCCAGTTACGAATTGCTTGTTTCTTAAGGTTTAGTCGTTAAATTAAAATGAAATTATGATTTATTAATATGCTGTATTTTAATTCTCTTGAATTTTGTAATAATATGCATTTTATTCTATCTGGGTCACAAGGACCTTTGTATCGTGAAATTTTTCGACAGTAAATAAATCCTGTCTAATATATAAATCAATTACTGTTATAGGTTGCTAAGCGTAACGTTTAATTTATAGATTTCATTTGTGCTGGTATCTAATTAGTAGAATAATGATTTAAGTTTTTCTTTTCTAGTATTTATATACAATTTTCTTCTATTATTTATACTTTTACTTACTATCTATTTCTCGACCTACTGCGAAGCGAAGCAGATAAACACTAAAAAATATAGGTGTTTCTTTTGAATTAGAGTAATCAAGCATAAATTATGCAGGACGTTGTTGCGTTGTTTGCAATTTTATGCAGAAATCCGACCTCCTACACTGATCTGTTCTGTGTTTCTTAGAATAATGCAGTTTTGATCTACAAAACAGTCGTCAAAAAACAATCAAAAAATATTGACAAAGGAATGCGCATAATTACATTTTTTATTACCCAAATGCTAGTTACAAATGAGCGAAACTAGGAATCCCATATCCCCCTCAAAACTACATTACCAAGCTACAAAATGCACACTTATAATGAAAGAAGAAATGCGAAAAGTTTCTTGCCAGAATATAGGCACTTTGCGAAACGTTAAATACCGGGTGTCGGCGAAGTGTGAAACTTCCTTATACGCTCAAAATTAACGATAAATTCTAGCTCGAAAAATAGGCCTGAAATGGTTCCACCTTTTTTGCGTGAATTTATTGCTCTGCGATTTGACTGCAACACTGTAATAAATCGCTTTCGAAGCCGTATAATTAACGAGAGTGTGCGGTCATACCCACAAAAAAGTAACATATAGTTACATAACCGAGCTTGCGTGTGTCTTATTTTTTTACATCTTCGCGCGTGCGTTCGATGATTAAAATTAATTTTGCGGCTAAGTGCGCTGGATTATTATAATGAGGATATTAATACGCAGCTTCCGTGATGATGATTTACGACGCCGTTCCAGAAAAACGGTTATAATAAGTTTTTACCGTTGCACGCATGATTGATTTCTTGATTACCTTACTTTTCTCTACCTGCAGCCCTAATTTTCCATTAATACACAAGACGTTCCAAATAAGTGTCAAAACGCTAATCGCACCTCCGCCAATTACGCTAATACCTCCACTACGAGCGATCAAACCCCGCTTTATCGCGATATTAAACTAACAAAAACAACAGTCGTTTATCTTATTAGAATTAAAGGCTCTAAACGCATTACCGAACCAGGAGTGCAGCGAAAGTGAAATCCACGTGACCGCACGGGGACAAGAAAATTTTTTTCTCGCTCCAAAGTCTACCGCGCGCACTGCAGACGAGCAAAAAATCAATCGGAGCCCAAGCCTCGGAAAAGTTGCACGATATAATTCACAACACGTTTTCTAGTTACCGCAACAACGCAGCCTATCTCGCTCTAAAAGAAATCTCGCTGGAAAAGAGTATAATTCGATCGATACAGGAAATATATATATATCCAGCAGCCGAAACTGCCTGGCAATAGCTTTTTGTGGCTCGGCGCGAAGAAGTATTGTTGCGGTCGCGCGGCGATTAGGCATTTCTCTCCCGTAATGATTTTTACGGTGGGGCTGTAAAGTTCTTTGTTGGCTGGATTGTCCGTTACGCAGAGTTATTATTATTTTGTCTGCTGCCCCTGCTACGCGTGGTTGGGGGGCTATTTGTTGTTTTATTTGCAGTGGCAATTAGCTTCTGGATAATCGGCTGGGTTTTCTGGGATGAATTATTCATTGGTAAGCGTGAATGTTTTAGGGAGTAAGTATAGATCTGTGGAAATAAGTTTGATTTAAATAATGCAGCGGGATGTTTTGCGGCTGGGGATCGTTGCGAGGGTTTTCGATGCAAATGGAAATTGTAGAATTTGAGAGTGTGTATGGTTAGAAATGTTGGGTTTTGTGTTAATATTATTTGAGAAAATACATATGATTTATAGTACTTATGAAATTTAAAATCTGTAAATAATAATATATATTTACACAAAATAAATATATCTGACTTTTACTTGCTTAAATATGAACCCACGATTTACATTCAAACGTAAACGGGTTTCAGACTATATGAAAACTATTTAGAAAAGTAATTTGTCTTTTATTCTAATGCCGCTTCACTATAAGTACAGTTATTTTTTCAGATGCTGCACATAAATTTTTAACAAGATATATTAAGTATCCCGTTACATTTGATAAAATAAACAATTTTTTAAGTTTGTTAAAACGCTTAAATTTTTTTCCTGGAGTATTAAATAAATATTTTATTAAACATAATTAATGAAAAACGTTTCATTAAGTATATAAAATATTTTTTCCAAAGTGTTGACTCAAAATTATTTGAAAACATTAAGATTACAAAATTAATTGACTTACCGAAACGCACTCTTACTCATCAATTTTTTCCTTTATAAACAACTTAAATATTCTCCTCATCTTCGCTATAGCCCATCGCCCAAAAAAGAATCCACGATAAAAGATAAATCCACGATCGGTCAGCCAAACCGGACTCCATAATTCCCCCACCCCCAAAACCATAAAAACTGCAGCAAACCAACCTCGCCCGCTGAAATTCCAGCCAAGTCAAATCCCCCGAAACTCGAATCCCAAACTACTGCCGCGCCATTTATCCCCCTCCCCCTCCCTCACTGCGAAAATCTCGACTCGTAATTAATGCTTATTTACGCGGGCGTGGCCAACTTTTTCTGCGCTCTCTCTGGGGACGCTCTGCGTGGAAAAGCAATTTCTTGTCGCGGCGAGAGATAAGCTGGTGTACGGAGTTGAAAAAAAAAAGAAACCAAAGAGAGCAAGAGCGACAAAACTGTTAAAGCTACACCTCGTGTTTTTCTGCGCGGCGCTGCTTGACTTTCGTTTCGGTTTGGCGCACGGAAATTTCGTGGTCCGCACGCGCGAGTTTCGCCGGTTTTTGCTTTAGCCGAGGACGAAGTTGTAGCGCCCGGCGATAAGTGGTTGAGATAAGGGACGCGGAGAGCCGGACTTTTACTTCGAGAAAGTAAAATGAGCCGGAATGGGCGGCGGGGATACTCGCGTGTGGGTTTTTGCGGAGGAGATTAAGCGGGATACATGAAATTCGGCGGCTTTTTTCGTAAGCGGTCGAGTTTTTAGATAAGGATTTAATGTTTGGTAATGCGAGGAGGGGTGAGATGATGGTTGTTGAAGGTATACTAATGAATTGGTAATTTTGGAGGCTTGAAGGTGCGTTTAGCGGTGAAGGATAAGCGAGTGAATAATTATTTTTTTAAACTGAAGCCGAAAGTAATTCAGTGGATATTGCAACAATTAGATTGTAAATTAATTAAATGTATATTAGTTAAGGATAATTTTTATACCGCTAACTATTATAAAAAAATTATTCTTAATCTTACCTAAACCTGTCTTAACGAAAAAATATAGCAACGTTGAATACACAATTACATTATTTTTTGAAATTGCAGTATCTTGTATAATAATGTTCTCTATTTCAATGTATTTGATTCTCTCATATAATAAGAAGAAATGCTAATTTTAATTATCACAATGTTACTAGAATGTTTTGCTGCTCAAGTCCTCATCCCTATATTGTTGTTGTTAGTAATTTTTAGTAATGTTCTCTCGATAAGAAAGCAATAATACATTAAAGTAGTAAATTCAAAACATTATTAAAAATGTTAAATGAAATTGAAAAGTTATTTTTATTTCAATAATATTTTATTTATTTTATTTTAATTATGATTATTTTAATAATCGTTTATTTATAAAAAAAAAATGTGATTACTTCGGGAAACAAGGGCTAAAAGCAAAATTCTTGAAAAAATGCAGCAACTGACTTTTTAAAAGCCGATATTATTTTTATATATAGTTGGCTGTAAGCGATGCTATAATCTTTTAGCTAATGTATCCAAAGAATAAATCTATAACGAATACAAAAAATGTAATACACTATTTTTTTACATTAGCCCTTATCCAAAATTTTTTAACCCCACTTATTTTCACCCCACTATTTCGATTTTTACTCTACAAACGTACATGCATTATTCCAATAGCAGCAAACCCGGTACATCAAACTTTCCCCCAATCTCATTAAAGCATCGTCAAACTAACTTGAATCAAACGCTTGACTATTCACAGATCTCAGTGAGCACGGTGAGCACCCGGAGGTTCAGCCGGGCTGGGACGCCGAGCTCGATTCTCAGCTCGGACAGTGACATACGTTTCACGCGCAAACTCGGCAGCCAATACAGGTGCGGCTGCTGCGTCCTCGCGGCCTTCCTGCTGTTCCTCCTCTTCGCCGGCGTCTCCATTTATCTCGGATGTGAGTATTAGTAAAAGCTTTTGTCTCTTTTTTTATGCGATATGTGTTGTGTGTTGTTAGTGTTCGTTTCGAGTGTGTCTGAGATGAAATGTTTGACAGTTTTGGTTTTTGGAACGATGTAGATTTGTGAAAGTTAATGTTAACTTTGTTTGGATGGATATACTGAAATAATAATTTTAGAGAGTATCGCCGTAGATGAAATTCTTAGGCGATGCGCGTGTAGAATTTTTCCGTAAAAATGATCGTTTTAAAATTATCTACACGTACTATCTTATGCGAAAATGATGGTGTATGTAAAGCTAAATTTTACGAGAAAATTCTTTCCAAGTATTCATGCATATAATGCTTTTGAACTATCGCGCTACTACTATTGGCTATATAAAAATGTACAAATTACAAAAAATTAGTATACAAAAAATTGAAAAAATATCAAGAGTATATAAAATTTCATTTTTCAACTGTACATTTTTTCATATAAATATATTTAAAAAGTACATATAAAAAGAGATATGTACAACTCTTTTTAAATTATTGCTAAAAGTTTTATAAAAAAAAGTTATATCTTTTCAAAAGCTTAAAAATAAGAAACTATTCAATACTGTAAACAGAAAAAATTAAAACAAAAAATTAAGCTTGTCAACTCAAGTGTCCCGTTAATTCTACGAGTTAAACTAGAGTTAAAGGGAGTCGAAGCTCGTCACGGTACTGAGTAATCCTCATACCTAAATACAGACTAGAAAAACCCGGGTTACCTGGCACCCTCGTAATCCCTGGCAATACGGATTCAGCTTAACTCCTTCAAGACCTCTCAATTAGGTATTTTCAAAACTTGCTGGTACATGCCGGAAAAACTGCTTAAGCTTTATGATTCTGAAAGGGATAATCCTACTGGCTAGGCTTCATTCAACATTTGGTGCCAAAAGAACGAAAGAATAGCGTTTACCTTAGAGTCCAAAAAATTGCGGGTTTTTTTGGCAATCGTCATTGTAAATTTATATGGGAAGGGTGGGTTTTGTTTTATTGTCTTTGCGGAAAATCCCGAAAGAAGCGCTTTTCTTTTTTGCTACTTATATTTTGAGAACCCTTTGTTAGATTCTGCCTGTTTGTGACACGTGTGAGGACTATAATCTCAATTTTTTGAACGTTTATTTTTTGGTAAAATTGTGAAAAACTGCTTAAAATTTTCAAATATTTTACAACTTTTCCATTTTTGCCCAATTTATTTATTTGAATTTTCAAAGCGAGTTTTGAATTTCCATATTGATTGCAGACAAATAAATATGGGAAGTTCGACCATTAGAATGTTTTTTATGTAAGACTATAAATTCGGAAATTGCAAATTGCGTATTTTCTAATTTAGAATTAACAAATAATTAATGCTTAATTATAATTTCGAGTAGTAGGTATAAGTTAAATCATTCTAAATAATAAATTTATAATTTAAACTTTTTATAAAATTCTATTTTTACAGTTTTTTTCATTAAAATGAATGCATTATTTTATCACTATTCTGAGTTTATGACATTCGATATGTTAGACATTCTAAAATGCTTTACTCGTGATATTTATTTTCGTTACTTGAATAAATTTTCGAAAATATAAAAATTCTGAATCGAATATATGAATAATGCTAATACTAACACTATTTATACGAGCTTCTATCTTTACAGCACTTGAATAAAAACTATTCTAATGATCCATAAATATAAATATATCAATCATCTTACCAAACAAAACACTAAAATTCAAAAAAAGCAAAACCACCACTACGTAAGTCAGCATCCACTCCGTCAACGACTGACTGCTCTGACATCTTAAATAAATTAAAGGCAAATACAGAGGCGCTCGAGCAAGTAAAGTTCAAGACATTATGCAGATCAGCGTAACGCAGTTAACCGAACTGTTTCTAACAGCGGCTATATACCTACACTTGCAAGAGATTGCGGAGAGACAAGAACTGCATAGAATCCTTCCTGTACTTGTACTTGGAAAAACTCGAATTTCAATTTATTGCAGCTCCATCGCAGCTGATCTGCCTTTTTAATGGATTGAAATCTGGATCAGTAGTGCTTAAATAGGTTCATTTAATATCAATTTGCTTGGGAACGATTAAGATTTAATTTAAAACTTTAGATTCGATTTTATTTGATGTTTAATAAGATAACTATCGCACGATAACTTATCGTTGGTTGGGTCGAATAACAGTGCATGTCCAATTGTTGCTAGAAAATAGTACATATATATTTTGCGCGATAAGAATTCCCGTATGCAAATTCGATGTAAAATATTTTCTAGCAACAATTCAATGTGTAAGTACTGTAGTTTCTCTTAACCAATGTTAACGTAAAGCGCATTTTTGACAAATTTAGGTTTAGTTTTATTTTATCTATAACGCTCGCATTTTTTATTCAGGATATTTTTTTCAACAATTACTAGAATAAAAATGTACACAAAATTTGATTAATAGTGGAAACCCTTGTATATAAAAATATTGTCGATAATTAAGTCCTAGTACTTCCTTTCGAATCTTACAAACTCAAAACCAGTTTCAATATACAAATTCCTAAATTATTAATGCATCAACCCGACCTCTAACACGACAACACGCACCCACACCAACCTGTCAAAAGCCGCTTTCAAAAACAGCCAATTCCCAAGTCCGCCAAGCCCTCAAAACAACCCAGCCACTACCCAACATTCAAATATCGACATCTTAATCGAGTAGCAAAAGCCACGAACCCATCTCTCTTAACGCAAAACAAACTCCGCGCGGCGGAAAGCCGATTTCCTTGTCGCATTGCAGCTCCGGCGCTGAAAATAAAAAGGAAAGCTCAAAGCAGAAGAAGAAGAAGAAGAGAAAAGCTCGCCTTCTGCGCAAAGAGACTCGTCCAAAGAGAATTTCCATTTCGCGCATCGCCCGGAGGCTCGCGAGCAAAAGACGCTCCTTTGTGCGACATGCGGATGCGCCGCTGTGTGAGCACAGAGCCCGAGCTGGGGCAATTAAAGCTGGGCTCCGGCTGTGTCGCTGATAGGTTGGCCGAGTCTATTAAGGATGGTTAGGCGCTGAACGATTTGGAAAGATAGTGTTGTGCGAAAGCCTGAGGCTTGGGCTTTTTTGTAGTGGGTATTAAGGGGAGGCTGTTTTTGCGGAGATTTGAGAGAACGGCGCCTCGGGGAGCGGAATTGAGTTTAACGGCGATTTGGTGTTGCTCGGCTGTTTATTATTAATGAATGCTGCAGTGAATTGATTACGGCAAGGACTGGCCTTAGGGATTTGTGGGCTAAGTGTGGGTATAGATTGTGTAGATAGGCAATAAAAGGGATTTTTAAAGTTTAAGGATTACTTTTTTTATTTTTTGTAAAATTTTCTGTTTTATGTTTAATTCGAAATTTTTTCGAAAATAGATGGGCACATTTTTTGATTTTTTATGTTTTTATTAATATACAAAATCCATTAAAGAATTAGAATAAAATTTTGACAAACCTTTGAAATACTTTTGAATTAAGTAGATAAAAATTTTTTTATTAAAAAAGCTTGTGAAAGACCTTTAGACGTACAAGTAAGGTAATATGCTTTTGAATTAAATTACATACTTAATCTTAAAAAGGAAACCACTTTTCACGTTCGTATAAAGTTAAAAATCTTTTTGAAAAATAATTCCAATTTTAAAAAGATACTCATACTCATTTATAATTTTATTTATAATTACTATTTTAATTCATCTAAATAAAATTTTAAAACATCTTTTACCAAATTATTGCTATTTATTATAAATATAATCGAACACGGCTAACGTAATTTCCAATTTGAAAGTAAAAAATTCTCCACAATTTAGGAAACCCCGTATTACTTTCAAAATTGCTTATTCGGAAAATTGGATCGTAAGTCACATGCTGCAGTAATTCCAAAACCGAAGGTGTAGCTTTTAAAATATCTGCTTTTTCGGGCTTCACACAACAGGGCTAACAACACCGCAAAGTTTTGAGAAAGTTCAGGCAAAGCGCGTTAAATCTCGCCGGCTAATTTTTAACTTTAGAGTAACACGGATGGTCAGAAAAAGTTTGAGGAACCTTGTTTCTTGCCGCTTACTTTACAAGAGTTAATTATTATTATTTTACACTTGCTTCAAGAATTTCTTTCACGGGCTTATTAAAAGTAATTACACAGTTGCAGACGGAGCTAATGCAAAAATTAACTCTCAGAATCTAATTGCTGCTCAATTAAGAAATGTCAATTACTTGTTTGTATACTTGTTGGTAATTATTAACGTGCATCTTTTACTTTGCAAATGTAATAACTTTTGCTTTCATATAACTTTTACAAAGGTTTCAAAGTGTTTGGTCGAAATTAATATTGATAAGATTGCTGTTACTTAATTAATTTAATTATCTTTGTTAACGTTGTTTTAAAAGTATAAAAAATATTTCATCAAGTTTATAAAAGTTTAAAATATAGAGGAGAATTTTTTCTAAAAGGAAGTAATTTTAACGGGCTACACTATAAAGGGTATTTTATTACCTGTAATAAACTCCGAAATATCTTAATGTTCTACGTTTATCGCCATCCACGCTATTTTTTATCGTAATATTCTTAATAATTTTTATGAGTAAACTCTGCACAATACCAATGATAATAATATCAAACAAGAAAACGAGTTTATAAAGTCAGATGAAGAATTCGAATTTTTGTAAAAATTTTAGACTTTAGACTCATCCACTTTATATCTTTTAAGCTAAAGAAAAAGCTTTGTTTCTAAATAATAAGTTTTAATTACTTTTCTATAGTTTATAAAATTTTGCGTAAAGAACATTTTAGATTTAACTGTCAAAATAATTGTGAAATTTCAAATCATAATTAAACATATAATTTTGTTCTTTAAAGCTGCGACTTTAAATTACGTTCAGCGAAAATTCGAAAATCTTAGATTGAAACTAGTGAAAGCATTAAAACTTAAAATTTACTTGTATAATAAAAAATCTAAAAGATTCTAATTTTCTTTTTTTTTATAAAAACTCTAAGCTCTAATGTGCATGTACACTAAATTAACCCAAGCTAAGAAGTTCCTCCAATAATTGCGATCGATCACTTAATCCAATCCCATACAGTAAAATGAGCCAATCAGAAACAATCAAACAATTACACCAAATCAGCACACCATCAAATCAATTTATAATTCAATCGCTCCACCATCCACTTTCACCCTTCCACCTAAGCCCTCCCAAAGAAACCAAAAATCTCACTCTCACCTGTAACCAACCGAATTTCTTCTTTCAGACACGTTCCTACTATCAGACCTGCCGAGCGACCAGGTCTTCCTGGCCAGCTTCCGCGTGACCGAGGGCGACGCCTTCGTGCCGGAGCTAGCCGACCCCAGCACCGACGCCTTCAGACAGCGCTCGCGCAACTACCGGGACCGAATCAACCTCGTCTTCAGGCGAAGTCCCCTGCAGATGGGCTTCGTCGCCGCTGAGATTCTCGCGCTCGATGGGTAAGTGCATCTGCGTATATGCCTTCTGAGATTGCATAGCTGTGGATGAGTATTTTTTAGATGGAGTTTGGTATGCGTGTGTTGTTTTGTTTTCATAAGGGGAGATAGTAGAGCGCGAGATTCAATTCCGATCGGTGCACCTGCGTTGCAGTAATTGATTGGTTCATAATGCTGCTGAAACGGTTTGCGGTGTCGGCGCTGTTGCGATAAAATAGTTGTCTTGGGGATAAGGATCTTTAAAGAGCTGCGAGGAATGTTTTGGAAGAATTTATTACGGAGATAGTAAATGTATATGAAAGCCGTTTTATGTAATCGTATAGAAGCCGTTTATCATATTATTTTTTACGTACTCGCTTTAAGTCTTAGATGCTGTGTGCTATTCAGGCAGGCAACGTGAGAATATCTTAACATAAATAATTCAATAACTGAACTTTGATAAAACTCGTTTAAAAGTATATATAATGTAGGAAACAATGTTGTAATAATTTACATATAAAAATAAACTAAATATTTATCAACAGCATGTACCTACAAAACAAGATTAAAAAAAACAAAGTATTCAAAACGCCAATCACCTCAAAATCACACTCTCACCTAGAGCGCATTAACTCCGCGCAGCAACCTCGCTCGAGTTTTAAAATTTTTCCAAATTTCCCCGTTATTTCGAGAGAAAAAGCCGTTGCGCCGGCAGCCACGAACTGGCACCGGCTATAATAATAATCGGCCTCGCAATAACAGCCATTATCGTGGATTAGACCCGAGCGCTCCCGGGACCCCCCCTCATTGTTCCCGAGAACCGAACACCGTAATAAAGTAATTTTGAGATAAAGAGAGCAGCGCTTGTCTTTGTGCGCCTAAAGTCTTTGGCGGAAGCGTGCGTGCCCTTGTACCGTTTTTCCGCAATTCGAGAAATCGTGTTGGGTTTTTTGGCATTAATTATGGTGATTGTGTGGAGCTGGGATAGAGTTGCGTGCTGGGATTGGTTTTTTTTTGTAGAGAGTGGTGATTTGCGCGGGTATTTTTAGATTTTTGATTTAATTTGGTTATGATTTTAAAATTTTAGTGACAGCTCTAAAACAGTATCTATTATTAAAATTAATTTTATTAATAACATAATGATATATTTTAAAACAAAGTCATTTCTGCAACTTTTTTTCTCCAATTTTTATTAAAATATTATCTACACTGTTCATTTCATATAAATACAGCATTCACTTAATATAATTCTTTATCTTCCCCAATAACACCTCAAAGAGTCAATGAAACGTACCAAACCGTACCAAGCCATCGCACCCCCACTCACCAAACCCAAATCATCTTCCCCGCACAGCTCACAACAAACGCTCAGCCGTAACCATAGCCAATATCACCTCGCGCCTCTATACACTATATAAGCACTGTCGCTCGGAGTCGCGCCGGCATATATACCGTAATAAAGTAGCGGCTCGCCGTAAAAATCCCTCGAAACTCTCGCGGAAGGAGAAAATTCCCCGCTGGCCGAATGGGCATGAGCGAGAGCGGCGAGCTCGTTCGCGCGGTGTATATGAGGAATTTCGTCGTCGCGCCTTTTACCGTTGCTTTATTGTGCCGTAGCTGCTGCTAGCGTTGCGGCTTGAGATTCTAAGCAAGGTGTGTTTTTTTTTTTTTTTTTTTTTAAGAAAAATGCTGCTTTTTGAAAATTTTGAGTGTGGTGTGTGTTGGGTATCTGTGCGGGTTGGTTATTAAGGGGGGATGACTAAAATCCATTGATTATTGTTTAATTTATATATTTTTAATATTTGAATTCCTTGTTTGTTTTAATTTGAATATTAATTTATTTGAAAGTCGTAGATTAGAACTTGAGTTTTTTGAGTAAACTACCACAACATTTTGCTACAATATCATTTCGGTATTTATTAATTCCAAATTTTAAATTAATTATTGAATTCACATACAAGCTTAAACTATCTTTAGTTACGTAACCACACGTTGTTACTAGAATGCATGTAACTTCGACAAAATTTTCGAATTTCGATAGCTACACTTTCTGGAATTCTATCCTATCGTTATTTTGAATATTCAAGAAATGCGAAAAATGCCGACAAATTCCTTTACCTCGCTAATGGCAGCAAAAATTAGAAAGTAAAGTTAAGAGTTAAGTTAGGTATAGATAAGAATTTAATTTGTTTTGCTTTGTTTAAGAGTTAATTTTCAACGAAATTTAATCGGAGTTTTATATTAAGTAATGATAAATACGAGAAGAATCATTTACAGGAAATCTTATATGTTAGCTCAATTTATCTAATCATTAGCTATTTGCTTTTAAGGAGGAGAAGAAAATTACCCATTAAAGAGTCAATTGTCCGTAAATTTTCTCATCACGCTGTGCACCAAATAAAAGTCGACTATCGTTTTTCAATTACCGCGGCAAATGATTAAATTCATTACTTATTACGTGACCAGTTAAATCTTGACATCTTATTTATACGCTCTACATAATTAACTTAAAGATTTATTCAAAACGTGATAAATAAATAAAATATCTATAATCAGAACTCTTACACAAAATACAATAATAAAATCAGAACAATCTATATTTTACCACACTCATTGAACCTAAACCTAACAAATCCCACCTTTCTTCAGCATCGAAAATGAGGACCTCCAAGTCCACTTCGACGCGCGCTTCGACGCCCGCTACGGCAGCATCGAGTCCTCGGACGTCCTGGAAGTGCTAACCCGCGAGTTCGACCCTGTCAACACGCGCTTCTTTGCGAATCTGACGATTGACCCGGCGAGCATCGAGGTTCAGGAGAGCATCAGCGCTGCCAATAAGATGGCTCTTCAGACCAACGCGACGACCGAGGAGCTGCCTCCGACTACCACGCCGAGGCCGCTCAGGAAGTGTAGTCCCATTGAGTTTTCGTACTGCAAGCATCTGCCTTATAATATTACGTCCTATCCGAATTTTATTGGGCATAGGGACCTGCAGGAGGTCAACGATGATATTATAGCGTTCAGGTGAGACACCTTTTTTGTGAATGATGCTGGAGTTTATTTTGGTTATGCGTTTATTTCTTTTTTTTTTATAAAAGTTAAATTGATTTGGCTGATGGTAGAAAAGTTAAAAACACTGAACCAGAAGTTGTTGGACACTAAAATTCAAGTAAATTTTAATATAAAATGAGAATAAAACCGACCAGCTTTATTACAAAGTTTTATACTTAGAAGATAGATTATTATTTTAATAATTGCATAAGAATAAATTTTTCATGCAAAAGCAAGTTTAAAGTAACTTGGAAAAGTTTTCGCATTGTAATAAACCCAGAGAAAAAAGTGAAGGTCTGGAGTTTGCAACTAACTACAAATTTTAGATATGTAGTTAATTACGAAAATACCGAGTGGCTTTCTACTGAATTCGAGCTAAACTATTGAATTTTGGAAATTCTCCAGCTCATTAGCTCAAACTCATTAAAAGTACAGAAATACGTTTAATTAAATTTTTCTAATAGATTTCTTGCATACGTGATCATTGAATAAAACTACGTAAAATATTTAAAAAAAATAAAATTCGTTATTCCACTTCTTTTTATTGTTTTAAATACAATTCGTTATTCTGCATTTTATTTATTGCTTACAAAAAGAAAATAATTAAAAATTTCATTTGAACCAATAAGGCGACTCCGTACGGCCATAAATAACTTTTCTGACAAAAGCTTTTTATCATTTTACTCAAAATTAAAACTTCAAAATGGATTTTTTTTAATTAAGACAGGTCTATATTTTTTGATGGCGTGTTTTTAAATATTTTTTGTTATTTTGATTATTATTTAAAAAATAAGACAAACACACAAACAAATAAAAAAGTAGTGTATTGAATCAATTAAAATTTTGAAAAAAAAAATTTAGAACAATCGCACGTTTTTTTTATTTAAAAATATGTTACTAATTTATTTTCTGATTATTTATTTATTGCTCGGTTTGAAAGATAATGACTCATTTTGTGAGCATTTGTATCTCATGCAAAATCTATTCATTATTTTTTACAAATTTTCTATAATGCTCTGTATTATTGCGTTTGAAGGAACACAACCATCCTTCAAACTTTTAAATTTGGGAACAATAAACATTTGGTAAATCAAAAACAACAAAAAATATTAAGAAAAGCCCTTCAAACACCTTAATCCAGATAGCAGATAATTAAAAAATGCACAAGCTTCTCTGCAGCAAAATTAATTATGACTCTTGGAAAACAACTTTTCCCATCGAAAAAATGTTTCAAGTTTTCGTTATAATAACATGAAAAACTTAGATTTTATAACGTTCGCAAAGTACATTCGAGGAAGCTACTAGTTGCACCACAAAATGTACTTCAGATGATATTATTTAGTAACACGAGTAGAAAAAATTAATGATTGCCCATATCAGACAATGGAACACTCTCTTAAAAATTCTACTGTCATTCAAAACTATACATCTTTAAAAATCTTTAATGATTATCCTTTCCACACTCGATTCAAATACACCCATTACACAATACATCAAGTCACCGTAAAAAACGTCAGTAAAAAATCATAAACCAAATATAAAAACCCACATCATACTTAAACAAATCTCTCTGAACCAACCAGAGAACTCGTCGACGCCGAGTGCCACAAGCAGGCCTACGACTTCATCTGCCAGGTGCTGCAGCCTGCCTGCGTCGTCGCCGACGTCGAGGACGCCCTGAGCCCGCCCTGCCGCAGCTTCTGCAAAGAGTTCTGGGCCGGCTGCGGTTCCAGGCTGCCCGAGCGTCTCAAGGCGGCGCTCGACTGCTCCAAGTTCCCCGAGTACGCCGAGGAGGGTAGTTGCCGAGCCAAGCCAGGTAAACGAGATGCTTATACTTGCCGGCTCTTGGGAATTTCCGGCTGCGGCTGGTTTCTGGAGAATGTTTGGGAGTTGCTGGGCTTAGTTGAATAGTAATACTGTGAGCAAGGGCTAATCGCTTTTTGTTCGGGCGATGTTTGTTTGGGGCCGGATTATTTTATGAGATTTCGTTTTGTTTGATGTTAATGAAATTTTGTAGGACATTTTCTGACGGTGTCACGAAATAGTTTTTTCGTTACTTTTTTATTGGATTCCAATTTGATGAAAATTTAATGAATTCGTTTCAAAAAGAGCAAGCCATGCATATTAAGAAAGTTGGTAGCTTTTTCATTTTGAGAGGAAGTCCCTCGACACAAGCATAACTTCGCCCGAAACTCCGGGTGATAAGAGAGTGGAAGAGCATATTAAATTTTTTATGAGTTTGTAAACGCGACTCTGTGACAAAGTTAGAGGCGGGCTTCTGGATAAACTCATTTTCTTCTGCAAAAATTAAATTTATTATAAGTAAGAAAAACCATATTTATTCATTAATCGGCAGAATAAAAATACGGTTATGTGAACAAAGTTTTTAGGAAATATTTTAACGATTTCGAAAATGTTTGAAAAGAATAAAAAGCAAGAATTCGATATAGTTTTACTTAAAGTATTTAAGGAATTCAAACTATCTTTCAACTATAGATCGAAGTGCTTATTATTTTAGCTTGAAAATACTGGACCGAAATTTTTTTGTACAGACAATGCGAGCAAACTCATATTTTTCTTTAGGTGCTAATTAAGATAATATATATAAAACTATTTGTGTTACCAGTAATTATCTTTTTCTCATGTAATTTTGTATTTGTAAAATTGACTCTGTATTTGTAAATAACTCTCTGAAATATGTTTTAAAAATATAACTATTTCAACGGTATGAATCATCATATTCCCTTTAAATTAAAAAACTCTCTGCGATTGTCAATTCATATTGCCTTTTTCAAAATTGCCAAACTTTCATCACAATTTTTATTACAAACCAGGCAATAAAAGAAATAACATTAAAAAAAGAATATTTTTGCTCAAACCAAACCTACAATATTCTAATCAAAACTATTATTACAGGTTGCTTAGGCGAACTGCAGGCGAACGCGCTATCGTCGCGGATGTGTGACGGAGTGATAGACTGCCCAGATCTGAGCGATGAGCGAGGCTGCAGCTACTGCCGCGAGCCGGAGATGCTGCATTGCGGCCTAGGAACCGTCTGCATACCCAGGTCCAAGCGCTGCGATGGCACCGTCGACTGTCCCAACGGCAGCGATGAGAAGGACTGCTGTGAGTATATTGGTTTTGAGTGGCCATGTGGAGGTTGTCGATTGGCGGTTTGTTGATAGATGTGAATTTGTTGAAAGTGTTGGTGGTTTCAGAAGATATATTTATGGAGTGATGTGTATGGTAGTGTGACGTGCTTGATAGAAATATGGTTTTGTCAATATTTTTTTTATATAGGGGAAAGAAAAAAAAAGAATTAAGAAATAGTTGTTATAGTCAAAAATAGTTTTACTTGATTTTGAAATAATCAGTTGAAATAATCAATAATCAGTCAATCGATCAGTTCATTATTTGAACAAGCAGTATGTTATATCCTTTATAATAAATTACTCAACTACAGATTTTTCATAATTAAAAAAACATAGCAAAAGATCTGAATCATTTTTATCATCAAATTTTCAGTTTCATTCAAATCTATATCTCATATACTAAAAACCTTGATACTTAATAATCAACAAAACAACTCCCACCCATAACTCCGCATCACCAAGAAACCACCAGCCCATCAACTCTCCCGAAGCCCAAGCCACCATCGACCAAAACTTATCTAAAAATTCTGCCCGCAGTATCCCTAGCCCCGAGCGTCAGATCGCTGAGACTACAAGCCGGCGACGCGGCTCACCCGGTGCGCTACAGCGGCGAGGGCTACGTCGTGTTCAACGACAAAGGATCGCTCGGCAAAATCTGCACCGAGAACTTGAACGCGACTCTGCCGGACACGGAAATGCAATCGGCCCTGCAGTCCACGGCCGCCTCGCTCTGCACGCTTCTGACCTTCGAGTGAGTTTGTCGTTCCTATCGATTTTCGCAAGCTCGCCGAGAGCTTTTTTCATTCGGACGGGCTTTGAGGATGCGAGTGAAAGCTGTTGTCGGGTTGTTTGATGGCTGGATAAGAGCGTTTTTAATGAGGGGAAAGTTGAGGGAGGGCTTGAGGTTCTTCAACTTTATTAATTGATGGAGTGGATGTTGGTGGGGACGAAAGTCGAGTTTGAAGAGGATAATTTTTATTTCATTTCATTAATCTATATAACTATATATAATTAATTTTATAGAAATTGTGTCAATAACCAATTTTACAGTTATAAAAGATTACTATTACGAACTTTTTTGTTACAATCATTACTGAAAACTAATAACCGAACACACTCTTTCGTCAAAACAGAAATCAATCATTTTAGAACTCACTCCTCTCTATACTTAAATAATACGAAAATAGAAGCCTTACAAGCTTAGTAAATAGTAAGAAAATCCACATTCACAATTAACAAGCATAATCCACATTTCCACAGAGGTGTCAAATCAGTGGAGGTCCGTACAGACGAGGAGGACAACGTTTCCTATGTCCAGATGCAGGACCCGAAAGCCGCGGAGATCAGCTTCATTAGGGCACCCTGTCCTAGCAAGCAGGTCTTGTACGTACGTTGCGCCGATCTTGGTAAGCTCTTCCTTTATCTTTTTTTCCTTTGCAATTCCGTACTCTAACTTCGATTGGTTACAACTTTTTGCTGAAAGCAAAGTGCTTTAAGAACGTTGCGTTCAGCTCCATAACGGAGAGCTTATGGCAAGTGCATGTATTAATAGAGCTGTTTGAGTAAAACTTTTTGCGGTTATTGAGTGTACTGTTTGCATAAGTTTTTGTTAGAGAAAGTATCGGTGTTTTAAGGAAACTATACTGCGAGCTTCAAGAATCCGTTTTAATAAGATTGTGTGCGTTGATTCTTGAAGAAACATTTCATGTAAATTACGACAAATATTTTGCATTAGATAATGAAGCTGCTTTCATAATAAGCCTTTTTTGCCAAGAATATGATATTATAAATTATAAATTTTAATCAGAATCAAGTAAATTCATTTTATAAATCAAGAAGATACTGCTTAAAAACAATAAATACATTTAAGAGTACTATAACAATAAAGTAGATAAGTATAACAGCTTTATAAATACATCAACCTACCGATTACAAAGCACCGTCATTAAAATTCATCCTAACCCAATCCCATCACCTCCTGGAAAATCCCCAATCATCCCAGGCCATTTGACCCCCCCTTAAGAAAAGAAGCCTTATTCCCTCGCTCTCTAAAACTCGCGCTCAACAAAGCGTACGTCCGCTCGGTCCAACACCAAGCCGCATCTATACATACACCTTGTTCTTAGCGTGCGGCGTGCAAGCAGTGAGGTCCAAGGCAGCCGGCAGGAGTCTGGGCAAGATAGCCGGCCCGGGCGATTGGCCCTGGCACGCGGCCCTCTTCAAAGAGGAGAATCACGTCTGCGACGCCACTCTCGTCTCGGCAAATTGGCTGCTCACCACCGCCTCCTGCTTTCAAGGGTGAGTATAGCGGCTCGAGAAGAGCCAGCCATAGTCAAGAGAGGCTCGAGCGCGACGAAAGCTCAGCTTGCGGGGGG